>JBBBDQ010000137.1:632500-645000 GCA_037127315.1 Ascarosepion bandense
TAAATTCGGGTAGTGATCCCAACATACGGCACTGTTGTAAAATGCCTGAAAAGTCTATCACACAGACTTGTGGGTAAAACTGGGAAGACAGAAGTTTTCGAAAGTAGTTGATGGTTGTGCTAGCACAAAATCACAAGACATAAATGACTACATTTACTGCTAAGAAGGTTGAGTAACTGTTTCAGTCCAGGAAGATTTTTCTCATCAGAATCCATTTTGCACATTTATAAATCTACCATTTTCCGTGCATTGAATTCTTTTGTCATATTTAGTCGGTTGTTTCCGGTATTCCTCTTTAGGTTCTCGACAAAATCCAAAGGAGGATCTGCAATATATTCGATCTTGACTTGGTAGCCCGTCCTCAGTCATTTTCTCACCGACGTGATGTGGCTTCCCTCTGTCTTTTCTACAAGTATTTTCATGACAACTGCTCTTACGAGTTTTTTTTTTTCCCCTAGTACTCCGACCACGGAAGTGCGTTGTGTTGCAGTGGATATCAACTCGGAATGAAAAATCAGGGAGCCGAGTTCAAATTTCAGCTGAATTCCTTGCATTCACTTAGGTGCAAATACCTTTGGGAAAGTTATTAATCCGTCTCTTCCCTCCAGTTATGGGTTAAATAGCAGGACAGATTGGGTTCTGTAACCTTGGTTGGCAACCAGTCTACCGCAGAAAGCAATGGCAACCTACTGCGGGATAATCTTCTGCCCAGTCAGTCAAGTCTCTTTCGAGACATGATCGCCCAAGCGTGTATCACGTATGGCACTTAACTGACTGACTCCAACCACATGTACCTGCGCGTGCTGCTAGATTAGCATCAGGGCTTCATCCTTTTACCCTCAGAATAGCTAAATGTAATCGTCTCTTTTACTCTAACAGTTTATTTTCTTGCACTTCTCATTTGTGGAACTCACTTCCATTTGCTTGCTTCCCTGATAGCACCAATCTTCAAAAGTTTAAATGAAACATAAATTGCTATCTTCTATCTCTTCATTCCCATCCATCTCTTATCTTTTCTTCGACATCACCTGCATCTTGTTTTTTTTTTTTGTTTTTTTTTTTCTTAAACTGTAAGGCTCTGCGCACCAATGTGGTCTCTCCTTGCTTGGGGTGAAATGATTATAAAAAATAAAGAAATAAAGAAGTAAACGAAAATCCTGACCTAGGGTTTCGCGAGCTGGATTTGTTCAAACAGCTGATCATCACAGATTATTCGGTCATTCGCACAAACTGTCACTAAGGTCCGGTCAGCATCATTGCAGTATGAACCACGGCTGGGCTCTGTGGGTGCTGAACAAACACAAATGTGACTGAGCAGATGTCTGCAAAAATGATTGGCTAACCGCTTTAGAAAACTGGGGTTCTAGTCCCGGAAGAAAGACATAAGAGTATTAATTCATCACCTTCGAGGGGGGGGGAACGGTCGCTAGATAATTTATGACAGAATAGTGTGTTTGATCCTCACTATGTGCAACATACCTTCGGTCTTATGCCACAGCTAAGCTGCACTTAGAAAATCATCATACAGCGAGAACTGTGAATATGATTGATTCAGTCTCAAGAACTTTATGTTTGAGTTTGAGTTTGAGTTTTGTTCAACGGCATATCAACACCTCTGTGGGTTATTTAATGCCAAAAAAGTATGAATTTTACGGTATTTATTTTTTAATGTTTGGTTATAGTAAGAAGGTTGATTTAATCAGATTTTAATGAAAATTTTTGTTTTTATTCTTTTTTTATTTTTGTATTCAAAAATATTTTGCTGAGAATATTTTTTTCTTTCAGAACTGTGTTATGGTAACAATTTTTTCTTCAAAAATTTATTGTTGATAATATTTTTCCTTCAAAAATGTAACTTTTTCTATAAAAGTCTATTTTATGTATATATTTCTATAAAAGTGTATTTTTATACTTTCAAAATAATTTTGACCCTAGTTTGGGTGATTAACTATTTTTCCATAGCTGGGACCCTAACAGGTGCTACCACTCCGGGTCAGGGAACAACAGCAATTAAGAGATGGTTCCATGCTCCTCACAACCTCCCAATCAGAGGCCTTGCTGCTGGATGCAGTTTACCGTCAAACCCAAGAACCTGTGTGTGTGTGTGTGTGTGTGTGTGTGTGTGTTTGGCTTAGTTAGTTAGAGCATACCTGGTCATAGGATAGGTTCCTCGGTTCGAATCCTGCCAGAAAGCGTAATTAATTTTTTTTTTCCGAATATTCAGGCCGGTAGATGAAAATAAAAAAACATAAACGGAGTCTCTACTCAAATACAAGTATACACTAAAAATAACGTTTAATTGATAATATAATTTATACATGTATGTGTATGTGTGCGCGCGCGCGTGTGTGTGTCATTTTAATACTGTTTGTTATTTGTTTGTTTAGCAGCATATCAACTTCTTATGGGTCATTTAATGTCGAAATGTAATTTTCTTGGGAGCATTAGTAATTTCTTTTACAAAAATGTATTGCTGGTCATTTTTTTTATTTTGAGAATGTATTGGTGGTATTTTTACTATAAAAATATGTTTTAATTCTTTCATAGTGTCTTGTCTCTAGTTTGGGGGTTAACTATTTGTCAATAGTTGGGATCTAAATAAAACAGCAATTAAGAGGTGACTCTACGCCACTCAAAAAGCTCCAGTCTCCCTATCAGACGCCTTGCTGGCAGATGTAGTTTATCGTCATACCCAGGACGCATTATTGATTGACTACGCTTAAAAAAAAAGAATTTACACAGTTAATATCACAAACCAATCAACAGTCATACGGAAAGTCTTTGCAATTTTTTATTTTTTTAATCGGATTTTTTAATTTTGGTTCGTCTTACTGGAAGTGTTTCCAAATAGAACTTTTCAGCGCACCTTCATAAGTGAATATCGGGCTCATAGAAAGCATTCTAGCAATAAGACGCCTCTTTCTGTTCCTAAGATCTGGAAGTTGGCACAAGAGGCGCCTTATAATAATCCACAATTCGTTATTATCTTTTATTGTGCAACTGGCATCAGCTCTTCAAAATATTTGAAGAGGTTTCTTTTTTTTCATTTTTAATCTCTTTTTCGTTAGGGCTGTTATTATTATTAAATGACTGCAACGTGAAAGGATGATATAGACTGTGGTTTGCCGAAAACATAGCTTCCTTTTCAAGCATTACGAAAACAGCCTGTCTCCAGTGGAATTATATTTGGGTGGCCCACCGGAAACGTCGATTTAGAACCGGAAGCACTGGAATTTTTCATCGAAGGAAGACCGTAGTTATTTCCTATTATTATTATTGAAAAAGGCAAGATATAACTCTCGAGAAAAAAAAGTCTATTGTTGTCTGTTTTATAGAATTAAACACGAATAAAGTGAATGCAGAGATACTTCTTAAGACCAAAAGTGCTTGCTCTTAAGAAGTGTCTGATGCGAAAAAAAATTGGTTTGGCATTTACCAGGCAAAAAGTGGATCCATCTGTAAATAAGCGTGGCCAATGCTGGCTCAAGTGCGTACGGCTTGTAGCTACCACATCCGCAGGCAATAATAAATTCAATTTTTAATGGAGACCCGCTTTTAAAAATGCGAAATTTCATAAGACTGCTAGGCTTGCAATATATATATATATATATATATATATATATATATATATATATATACTAGCGTTATAGCCCGGCGTTGCTCCGGTGTAATGAAAGCTTTAAAACTAATCCATGGTCCTGGAGCTCAGACTCTTTGGACGTTGGCACGAAAGACTAAAAAGCAATAGTTGTTTCCAGTTAAAGCGAAACCGTAGACTGAAAGAAAAATGAATGGATGTAAGTAAAATTTTGATTTCCTGGTATCGATATCAAATAAGTTTTTTCATCGTAAGCTGAATTTTGAGGGTTAAATAAGTCCTCTGAGTAAATGGTATCATGGCTGAGACTAAGAACTACAATTATACCTACTTAGAGCTAAACCCGAAGCAAAAACTAAAATAAAAGGGCTGAAAAAATACAGACGTACAAGCAGATAAACAAACACACACACACACACAAACATCTTGCCTTTTATATATATACATATATATTATCGCTTTTCTGCACTATTGTAAGAACTGCAACTTTGAAACTTCTGAATATCGTTTCTTATGTCTTTGTCTATGAGTGTATCAAATTTGATTAAAATCGGACTACTCCTTCTATAATCCGATTTTTTCGATTATCAATTTTCGATATTTATTGGGGGTACCTCGACACAAAACTTATCGTGCAACTGTGTAAATTTTGAAGAAAATCGGTTCAGCGGAGTCTATAAGTAATGGACACACACACACACAGACAAAGTTCCATTTATAAATAAGTTTATATATATATATATATATATATATATATATATATATATATATATATATATATATATATATAGGATTTTTGTCAAAGATATCGAAATGAAAAGCAGAAGCACCTTACCAGATATTAAACAGTATTCAATGCACAGACGAATGATAGATTTAGAAATGTGCAAGACGAATTCTGACAATAAAATCTTTCTGGCACGACACAGTGGCCCAACTTTCCTTGCAGCTGTAGATTCGATGTAGTCGTTCCACTTGAGGTCGATTGAAAAGTGAAACCAAGGAGGCGCAGTGTACTGCTCTCAAGGTGACTAGCATCAGACATGCTGATGGCGAGTAAGAAAGTTTGTCTATTGTGTTTAAAGGAGAGCAGTTTTATTTTGGAGGCATTAAAATTTACAAGCCATTTCCTGCCCCAGTTAACGATTGATTGGAGGTCCGTTTCAAGACGGGAATAAATGGTGGTGCCATCTGCATAAATGCCTACCTGGTAACTGATGACATCAGGAAGATCATTGATGAAAATCAAGAAAAGCGTAGGACCTACAATGAATGAAGCACACCCGCGTTCGTGTGAAAGGATATGAAAGCTTTTCCGTTTAGAACGCCCTTCATTTCACGTTTTGAAAGGAACGATTGGATTAAATCAATCAGTCCTGCAATACTGTAGCCCTGGTACTTGTGCAGAGGGCCTGCATGCCAAATCCTGTCGAACGCTTTCGAGCTATCTAGAGCCGCAGCTTGAGTTTCGCCATTATTATCAAGTATATATGTTTACTGATGGCCGTTAGCACATCAGTGGAAACCCTATTGTTTGTCACAGAAAATACATCAGAGAGTAAGTCGTGATAGGTGAGATGCTTAACCATTTCAACATCTATTAGAGCTTCGGATACTTAGCGTAAAATCGGTAAGAGGTTAATAGAGTGACAGATTGAGGGGTTTGAGAGTTCACCAGAGTTCTTAAAACCTGGGTCTACAGATGAGGACTTCTAGCAAGCTGTAAATTAGGAAGTAGAGCGGCACTGTTTGGAGAAGACGGGACCCAGCTCAAGGATAGGTACATTTCTTTAGGACAACGGCTGAGATTCCATCACTTTCACTTGCCTTACGGGAGTCTAATTTAGAAATTATATTTGAGACAAGAGACGATGGTTATGCGCATGTTCATCAGTGGAGCCTCTGTTCTAGGTAGGAAATAGTATGTGAGTATTCAAGACTATACAAGTGTTGAATTTGAGAGCAATGTCTGCTGTAGATGTGAAAACTTCGATTTGATTGAATAAAGAAAGAGGGATTGATTGTTTGCTGTTATTCAGTACACACTAGCAGAGCCGCCATTAATCTCTCTAGAACCGAACTCGCAAGATGATGTACGTGATTTCATTCTATCAGTAAACAATATCTTTGCTTTATTTAGACACGCTTGCATTTATTACGAGTAGAGACAAAGAGATGTCGGTTGTAATCAGACGTGTCACTCCGGGACAACCGGAAAAAGTGATTCCTGTGAATAATAGCGGCTGAGCATGCAGGTGAGAACGAAATTTAACTTATAATTTCCTTGCTAAAATGAAAGCATCAATGCCGGTTTCATCCAGAGGTGCATTTTTTAACAGGGAGACTAAGAACTTTATTCTAGGGGACTTCATGAAGGAAATCACGGAACGAGTCGCAATCTGCACGTTTATAACAGAAACATATTCGGTTGGTAAGAAGTAATTGGCTGGTGGGGAAGCAGAAAAAACGGTTTACAGACAACAGTGCGTGATCAGAGTTGCCATGAGAGCAGAGCTGCATAGCATGACACGTGTCAAGGGTTAAAGTAAAAAAAGAGATCTTGAAGAGAAACATATCTTTCAGGATTACTGATGAAACACGTGGGAAAGTCTACCTCTTGTGAGAGAGATTGAGTGGTTGAAAAATGCAAGGTTTGGATGCCACAAAGATCAGTGACACATTGTTTAAACCACTTAGCATGATGGGCATTAAAGTCACTGAACACAAATATTTTTGCAAACAGATCTTGTCTATATTGTCAGAAATACTATCTAGTACGCAACCGTCGCGAGAGGAAAACGAGTGGCAGAGAAAGAATAAATAGCAGACAGAGTTTAGTAGAGAGAGTCGGTGATACATGTAAGAATGGTCTGGAGATTCAAAAGTGATTTCCCTAACAAGCGGAAGATGTTTGTGGACATAAATTCTCAGCGCATGTATACAGACATATTGCTCTTCCTAAAGAGAGGATGGTAGCCAGGAATCGATAAATCAGAGGAGGGGATTGCAGAGTTAAAATTAGTTTTGCAAAGAACTAGGATGTCTGTTTTCGAAGAAGAACGATTCTACACTGCAAAAGTTGATATGAATACCGTGAATGTTGGAGAAAAAATGTTGAGGTCGGGTAGATGATTTTGTTGGCCTCTCTTAGTTTTATATCGTAAATTGCTTATAGTCATGGTAAATTATTTTGGTAAATATAGATCTAGGGTAGTAGTAGCAGTCAAAATGTAACATGTGTGGGAAGGGAACTGGTATGTAATGAGCATAGTATGGCCTCAGAGTTGCTCATCAGAGGTGCTTGCAGGAAAACCGATCCGTGGGCAACATGGCACTGCAGGAACCCCGATATTATTCGACTTTTGATCAGAGTAGCCTCTTTAGACGTTACGGAAGTGTTTAGGTTCCTAATTACATGTCGGCAAGCACAAACCAGAAAGCTGCCAACTCGGTACCTTCAGTATGAAGAGACGTTCCACTATCCACATATATACTAAAAAAACTCGTGACAGCATCACTATTAAGGTATGTGGAAAGGAGAGTAAAGGAATCCTAAACAGGATCAAGAATGAACTGATACTCCTGTTTAAAAGAAGTGGGGAGAGTATGCACCGGGTGATAGGAAAATTTAGCCTGCCTCTCTAAGTCCAATATTAAACTGGGAAATGTAACCTATTTATCTCTCTCTCTCTCTCTCTCTCTCTCTCTCACACTCACTCACTCACTCACTCACTCGCTCTCTCTCTCTCTCTCACTATATATATATATATATATATATATATAAACTATTGTTATTATTACAATGGTTTAAAAAGCATTTTATCACTACACAAAAAATTTACGTTTCAGAACATTGTTGTTCTTCGGGTGATATTTTAAAATAAATGGTGAAAATGATTTATTTTGGAAAACAGAAAACGAATTCATGTTTATTTAGAAAGTTAGATAGAGGTGGTTAGAGGAGGTCGAACAATATGATTATGAATGTGTTTGGATTACGCAATCAAAAGTGAGAATTAGATTGAACTATAAAAGTGAACATTTAGATCGTAGAGAGATAAGCTGTTGAATTATGTCATGATAAAAGGACACTCTTTATCTGTCTGGGGCAGATACATATTTGAATCACACAGAACAGATTTATCTAGACGTTAATTTTTATACTAGAGAATTTTGTTAAAGGAGTTATTGGTTAGGTTAAAATTTAAATTAAGTAACTACGGTATACTAATCTATATTGGAGTTAGGAAAAACAAATAAGTATTATGTGGTTCATCAATTATTATTAAATAATGGTTATGTAATATCAGAGCAGAAGTTATATATGAACAATAAATTAGCTAAATTTTAAAGTTAAGGTGTTTACATAATTCTGTTAATTCATTTCTGTGGTTTAGTAGTACTTTATTTTAGGAATCTTTGTAATATGCAGCTTTTCATTCAGGCACAGAGAGCAAATGTCATAGAGTGATTTACAGATTCTCATTTTCTTCAAAATTTTCCATTCTGCCTTGTGGTTTTTATTGGTTTCTGATAGATAGATAGATAGATAGATAGATAGATAGATAGATAGATAGATAGATAGATAGATAGATAGACTCAGAAATATAGCCTATTTATTTAGCTATCAAGATAGATGAGTCCGGTTTTGAAAATCAGCAATATAACCACTCTCTCTCTCTCTCTCTCTCTCTCTCTCTCTCTCTCTCTCTATCTATCTATCTATCTATCTAGATAGATAGATAGATAGATAGATAGATAGATAGATAGATAGATAGATAGATAGACTCTGGGAATATAACATATTTTTCTATATATCTATCTAAAATTGGCTTCACCACTCACCAATGTGCGGCCAATTAACAAGCCACTACCCGACATCTGGTGCCGAGCAATCGACTGATAAATGTTTGCACAGCTTAGTTAAGTCCGCGTGGAACCAATAAGAAGGAAACTGATGATCTGGAGTATTTTCTTTTTCAACTACACAGCCACTTCTTAATAACTTGCCAAGGAAAGATGGATACCATTGCTTCGTATTGCAAGATTTCAAAGTAGAGGGAAGCGCGCCATATGAATAAAAGCGGAGGTAAAAGGAACTAAAGATCATTATTAGATAGCGGATAGCTAACGATTGACACTCGACTTTAAAAGGTTAAAAGTGTATAGCGTTCAGGGAAGCATCCTTACGGGAGTCTGTTTTACAAAGATTGTGAAAAAGCTGTCTGATATTAACTTTCTTCGTGTAACTGGAATACAGAAGAAATATCGGTGATTCGATATCGCATAGCGAGTTTTAGACTTAAAGGTCTACCTAGAAAATCAACCTTTATATATGTCGACGACAATCAACGAAGAGAAGCAGGAAATTCTCTCGGGCACTGACCAACATGAGCAGAGGTTTTGTGTTTTCATGACACTAAATTTTGGCATCAAGACAAAATTCTTTAAAGCAAGTCACACCAAGAAATCTCAAGCTATTTTTTGTCAATCAAAAAGAACTTTTAAATCATTATTGTACTGTATATACGACACGGATGTGCGTTGTGGTTGGTTGGTTGGTTGGTTGGTTGGTTGGTTGGTTGGTTTTATGACATATCAAGCTCAGTGGGTCAATTAATGCCAACAACATTTTGAAATAAATTCATAGCGATAGTTTGGTGAAAAAGCTGTGCATGTTTACATATATATCTGCGTTGTGATGCAGTGGATATCGGCTCGGGACGAGAAATCTGAGAGCCGAGTTCGAATTCCAGTTCATTTCCTTGCTTTCACTTACGCACAAATACCCTGAGAAAGGTATTAATCCGTCGCTTCTCTCTCCAGCTATGGGTTAAATAGCAGGACTGACTGGATTCTATAGCCTTGGTTGGTAACCGGTCTACCGCAGAAAATAATATCAATCTACTGCGTGAAAATCTTCCACCCAGTTAGTCATGTCTCTTTCGAGACATGATCGCCCAAGCGTGTATCATATATGGTACTTCTGATATATGATACATTGTTTGCCCCTCTCGTATGGCCATGGTTACCTATCCAGTCGGTCAGACAATCAGCAGTTGCATGTCAGAAATTGGACCCAACGGAGTGTTTTTACATTACGCTTTGTTTTTTTTATTTTTTATCATTTCACCCCAAGCAAGGCGGAACCCCCGCTAGCCCGCAAGGGGTTACAGTTAAAGAAAAGATTGAGTACAGGGGGTATCGAAGAAAGAATAAAAGATTAACAGGATTCAAGAAGATAGAAGGTAGCAATTAATGCTGCATTTAAATTTTCGGACATTATAGCTATCAGAGAAGCAATTAACCGAAAGCGAGTTCCACAGGCGGGAAGTGCAAGAAAAGAAACTGTTCGAGTACAAGTGGCGGTTACAATTCTCTACATTAATGGTAAAAGAATGAGACCTAGTTGCCAATCTAGTATCACGCTTAAATACGTGTGGTCGAGGCAGCATAGAAAAACAAGCTCCAGAACAGTTACGATGAAAATATTTGTAAAAAAGACAGAGGGAAGCCACATCATGTCGGTGAGAAAGTGGCGGAGGTCAAGATGCCAAACCAGAACCGAATAGATTGTAGATCCTATTTTGGATTTTGTCGAGAACCTCAAGATGAATAGCAGGAGCACCCAACCAGATATGGCAACAGTATTCAATGCACGGACGAATTGTGGATTTATAAATGTGTAAAATAGACTGTGACGAGAAAAGCTTTCTCGTACGACACAGTGAATCAACGTTCGTTGCAATAGAAGCAGCTAGTGATTGGAGATAGATAGATAGATAGATAGATAGATAGATAGATAGATAGATAGATAGATAGATGTGAAGGCTGAGATAGATAGATAGATAGATAGATAGATAGATAGATAGAAATAAAGAAAGAAAGAAAGGCTGAGTGGCTGAAATCAAGATGCTAAGTGACGATCGATTACATTGCAGATCCTTCTTTTGATCTTGAACTTTGAGATAAATAGCAGGAGGGCCCAACCAGATATGGCAACAGTATTCAATGCACGGACGAATGGTGGATTTATAAATATGTCAAACGAATTCTAACAAGTAAAGCAGGAGAGGTCAGACACTTCTTGGGGAGGAACCACAGAGTTCTACCTTTTTCAGCCATACTCATGTCTTGGTCCGATATGACTCTTGTAAAGTTCCTTGAGCGGTACATAAAACCGACCAATTTTCCAGCATTTTCAGCAGCTGATCGTCTGTATGTGCGTGGGTGGTGCAGCGACTATCGGCTCGGAACGACAAATCGGGAAGCCGTGTTCGATTTCAGTTGAATGCCTTGCATTCCCTTACGCGCAAATACCCTTCAAAATTTTGTTTTTCGGTTATTTCTCTTGAAACTTATTCCGCCATCCATTTACTCAAGCTCATGAGTTGTTTTCCTCTGTCTATTTTGCCTTTAAACTATCTCGTGAGTGTCACATTTTCCAAGCCCCCTTTCTGCGCGATAGAATAGAACGTATTAATCCTTCTCTTCCCTCCAGTTATTGGTTAAATAATAATAAAGATTGGGTTCTATAGCCTTGGCTGGGAACTAGTCTACCGCAGAAAGCAATGGCGACCTACTGCGGAGTAATTTTTTGCCCAGTGAATCATGTCTCGAAAGAGACATGATCGCCCAAGCATGTATTACGTATGGCACTTTAACTGACTGATCGTCTGTATTAATTCCCCTTAAGGTCTGGGTTAAACTTGAGTTCCAATAGACGAGTAAAGTAATGAGAGTAATTTAGCGAGCAACCACTGATTGCGTCTGGGTAAAATTCAAGATCAGCTCGATGGTGGTGAATTTATATTATTTTGTTTTTGGAAGAAATAAAAATTAAAAACGAATTTTCTAGCCTTGAGGTGTTCGAGCGTAGAGATTAACTGCCAGGTTTCTCTCATCTGGATATTTAGAAGTGCACCATATCAAATTAATTACACTTTTATTTATTAATATTTTACTTTTGAAAGGAATAAAATTGAACCTATTTATTCCGTGACTATGAGTCGACGAATATGAACTTACTGCATTTTATGTTTCCAGTAGTTTCCTCTGTATCTTCAAAGAATTATGCACGCTCACATTAAAAGTTCATTAAATTAATGATCCTTTTTTCTCATACACTTACATCCACACCCACACACAAATAAACATATATGCATATATATATGGCCGTATCTGACTACCGGGCACACCGGGCACGGGTCCGGGCCGATCCGTGCAATCATCGTGAAAATCCGGGCGAGGAAAAATGTCTTCGTCAGAAATCAAACTAAACAATTCACAGAGAAAGAAAGAAAGAAAGAAAGAAAGAAAGAAAGAAAAACGAAGAAAACATCCGAATGAACGCAGTAAAAATCTGTTTATTTATTAATTTTGGGATAAAAGACTGGTTATACTCAGAAGTTCTGAACCCGATTTCCTGCTTTCGTTCACGTTCTGTGCCTAATTTCCATCGGAATAGCCGAAAAAATCCGAAAAAAAAAAAAATCCGGGCAATTTTCTCTGTGTCCGGTGTTTTTTTAGCATCATCTACGGCCCTGCATATATTCATACGGAGAGAGACGGGGTGAGAAAAAAAAAAGAATTAAAAAATTTGAAAGCAACATCATCAACAGCAAAAAAAAAAAAAGGAATCAAAAAGAAAAAAAGAAACCGTTCTTAAGCCGCCTGAGAAAAATAAAAAACATTAAGAAAATTAATTCAACTCAGTAAGATAAAAAGTGCTCAATAAACTTTTACAGTAGTTTCTAGTGTGAAAATCAGCCCAGAAGGGAGCAAGAATCCAATTGAAAAGTAGAAACGTCAAAAAAAAAACAAAAAAAAAATTTCACTCTATGTAGCAATGCTCAGTCGGTTCGTTGAAACAAATAAGAGTGTACATCTGTTCTTTTGTGCT
>JBBBDQ010000138.1:0-130000 GCA_037127315.1 Ascarosepion bandense
TGCTTTAACTGGAAACAACTATTGCATTCTAGTCTTTCGTGCCAACATCCAAAAAGTCTGAGCTCCAGGACCATGGATTAGTTTTAAAGCTTTCATTCCACCCGAGCAACGCCAGGCTATACTGCTAGTATATACATACAGGAATCCATTAATTACTGCGGCTAATGTTTACATTAAAAGATAGACTCTAATCAAAAACACATTAACTGAACATCATAACTTATAGGAAATACTAAATTTGTACCTCAGATTTTAGTTTCATTCACAACTAATTTCTAATTTGCGTACTTTTTAATTAAAATATAGGTATATATAAGAAGATACAAAAAAAAAATGCCATTAAATAATGTTTATTAATCTGATTTTTATGAAAGACTGGTTTAGACTGGTTTGCTACATGGTATTCTGTACTTCATATAATTAGCGGTACTGAGAAATTGCCCCTTCAAATTTTATTTATCTTCATTCTGTAGTAAATGTATACATCTATTTCAATATCTATATCTATAAAAGTGACAAGGGTGAATGTTGTGTAAGTATTTGTTTGTTTGATGGGTTCGACTTAGCATCTGCATTTTGCAGTCTAGCTCAATGGGAGTTGTGTTCAAATGTAGATCAAAATTTTAGAATGCTAATGGCACCTTGAATTTTTTCAGAAAGCCAAAATTAGGGGTAGAAAAATATATATTATCACTCCACAAAGTCAGGGATCAGTTTATGTATTGATTATAGTATAGAATCGATCACCCCACTTTATATCATCTATATCTAGATGCCCCTTCCCCTCCCACCCTAATCCAATAGAGACATTCTACATTGTTATCTATATCTATAAAAGTGACGAGGGTGGACATTGTGTAAGTATTTGCTATGTACATTCATCATGTTTTTTATTCTTATTATTCCTTAAACTACCCAAGTGAAACTGGGCTAAACTGCTGGTTTTTTTAATAAATGTAAATTTCTGTATCTAATTAAATCAACCATTTTCTTTCTTTAGAAATCAGAAACCTTCAAAATATTTAAAAAATTTAATATACTCAAATCTTTAAATATGTATTTTTTATTATCAGCTTATAAAATTTATCTATTTATAACCATCCTTTTTTTTATTTTTTTTTATTTTTATTTTTTTAACATTATTGTAATAGCTTAGATACTTAACAAAATAGTTACCCATTTTTAAGTTTTAGAAAGTTTTTAATTGGTAACTATAAAAAGAAACAATTTTCAATTACTATGATTAAACTGAAGAATGTTTTACCACACTAATAGACTATTATGCATGCACTAATCAAATTTTGGTATATAAAGATTTTAACACACTAATCAGATGAGCATTAATCTAGGAATTTCTCTATATCTGTAATTAATGCATAAAAAAACTCCTAAATTATTAAATCTCACTAATGTTAGTGAGCATGTAACTGATTGTCGTTCGTAATAATCAGGTGAAATGAGAAACCAGATAGTCTTAATTTGTGATTTGGGTCATTGGCATTAAGCTAACACAACACAATGAAAATATATAAAAGCTGTGTTAGTGAATATGCATATAAACCAATCTAGTCTCACATACCATTATACCATAGTGAATTCATTCTTACTCTGGTGCTCAGAAATTCATGGTCTTGAACCATACTTAGCTCAATTTAGTAAATACATTGAGTTGTCTTTAGTAAATATCAATATGAATTAAGTGTCTTGAAAGCATATATATTTTTAAACATTATTTTTAATGGGTGCTCGTATTTGAGTAGATATTCTGTTTTTATAATTAAACAGTATATTTATATCTAACAGCTCGGATAATTGAGAAATTTTGCATGGAAACTATATGTCCTCTGACAGAATTTGAACCTGTGTCCCCTAGGGGAAAGCCATCAACTGATCTGACATGTCTTGACCACTCAACCATGAAGGACTTACAAAGCTCAAAATAATGGCCTTAAATGCACATTTTCCTGATCTTTTTCAAAGAATTCATGTCTGTTTTACTTTCATATCATAATGCAATCAAAGACAATTTAAATAAGCCACAATCTTAATATGCAGATGACACAGTTGATAGTAGACACAGAAAGGAAACTAAAAGATCACTTACAGAAAGTAGTTAAGAAAAGCAAGAAGAAAGAACTAACCCTCAATTGCAAAAGGAACAGGCCAACATGCAAATTACAAATTGGGAGATAGCAAATAAGTACAACAATTTAAATATCTGGGAAGTGTTTTAATAGAGAATGTAAAAAAGGTGCATTGTGATAGCTTTTAGAAGGCCTATTTTGCTAAGCTAATATTAAGAAACAAAAATTTCATTTGAATAAAAAAAGAGTACTGAACTGGTTTTTAATATCAGTTCTCCTACATGGCATTGAATGCTAGATAAACTCCACAGATGACAAAGGGACTTGAAATAACAAAAATCTGGTTCTAGAGAAGGATAATACCATGGACTGAACATTTGAGCAACAATGACGTTTTAGAGAAAATAGAAACGGAACACTTATCAGAAAGAAACTGTTGAAATTTCTTGGGTGCATAATAGGTAAAGAGGGCTTGAAAAATACGACATTCACGGTATGTTTGGAAGCAATAGAGACTGAAGGAAAACAACGCATAACCTACCTAACTAGCTTGTATAGATGGATAGCAGAACAAGGTGTAGGAGGAACGAATGACAAAATTTGCTAGGCGTAAATAGGTTTGCTTATCATTCAGTTCACACTCCTCTCAGTTTTTTAAGCAGGAGAACGAGAGTAAAGATTTATTCCTTGTTCCCTGATTAGGATTGGTTTCCAGTTCCTTCTAAAGTCTTTTTGTTCTCTTTTACTTTCAATGGATGTGCGTTGTGGTACAGTGGATATCAGCTCGGAACGAGAAACCAGCGAGCCGAGTTCGAATTCCAGTTGAGTCCATTGTATTCACTTATGCGCAAATACCCTTGAGAAAGGTATTAATCCAGCTCTTCCTTCCAGTTATGGGTTAAATAGCAGGGCAGATTGGGTTCTATAGCCTTGGTCGGCAACCAATCTACCGTAGAAAGCAATGGCAACTTACTGCGGGATAACCTTCTGCCCAGTCAGTCATGTCTCTTTTCGAGACATGATCACACAAGCGTGTATCATGTATGGCACTTAACTGACTGTTACTTTCAATAAACTTTTGTGTCTTAGTTGCATTATCACCTGTTTGTAATTTTTTTTTGTTTTGTTTTTTAAGAGCTATAAAGGATAGGAAATTGTGGAGAGTCATGATTGCCAATGTCTTAAAGGAACACAGCACATAAGAAAAGTAATAAGGCAATCACTAATTCTAGTACATAACAAATCCTCAGGAATAAGTAAATAAGTTCTTGTTAGTGTTTGGTATATTTATAGTCTAACCTAGGTTTGACTTATTTTTGGTCTCATTCACAGAGGCAATTTATTTAGTGCTCTGACTATTAATAATTTTTTTTAATTTTAGGCCTGAGCTTTATTGTCTGGATTTCTGAAATTGAGTTAGTGTTTTCTTAATAAACATTAGTTCAACAAATAAATCTGTTTTCTTGTCTTGTTTCAATCAGAACCTTTCAGTCTACTTCAAACTCTATCTTGTGTCCCATTCTATGCAAGTGAGAGCATGAATAAATACCTTCAGATATTGCTGTACTAGCAGTATAGCCCGGCGTTGCTTGGGTGTAATGAAAGCTTTAAAACTAATCTATGGTCCTGGAGCTCAGACTCAGCCTAAAAATATTTGTGTGAAGTTTGATGAGAATCAGATAAAAATTGTGGATTTGTATAAAGGACATACAGACAGATAAACAGACACACACTTAAACATCTTGCTTTATATATATATATATATATATATATATATATATATATATATATATATATATATATAATCAATTTTCTGCACTATTGTAAGAACTGCAACCTTGAAACTCCTGAATATCGTTTCTTATGTCTTTCTCTATGAGTGTATCAAATTTGATTAAAATCGGACCACTCCTTCTGTGACCTGATTTTTTTATTTTTGATATTTATCGGGGATACCTCGACACAAAACCTAGCTAAGAACACTCGCAGATGCTTATAGTACAATTGTGTAAATTTTCAAGAAAATCAGTTCAGCCGTTTCGGAGTCTATAGGTAATGGATACACACAAAGTTCTATTTATAAATAAGTTTAGATTGTAAAATCAGGTAACCTTAACTGAACACTTTTTTTAACATACAAGTGTATACTGTTTTAATTCCTATAATGGTTACATCTAGCATCTACTTGAGGAAATATCAGAACTTTTAATTGGAAATTCTAAGCTAAGATTCTGATCTGATTTGTTCCCTACACAATCTGACAAAGGCCTAATTCCAAGGAAGCAAATTACTTTTACCTCTTTATTCACTTCCTTCTTTGCCATGTGTGATGCATGCTTGGGCAAAAAGGTCTATCTTCGATTCATGATTTGACTTGGCAGAAGAATTCCTGCAGTTTCTTTCTGTGGACCCAAACTTTCCTGATAAATTGCTGAAGGAATTAATGGAATCATACCTTTTCCGCCCCCAAAGAGTATTTGCATTGGAATATAAATTTGGCTTTCCAATTTTTCATGCTGAGCCTTTATCCATTACAGTACCTGGTATTCCTAAGCAGTTGCCCATCTAAGTACTAACCAGGCTCAACATTGCTTAGCTTTCATAATCAGACTAGAAACTGTTTTAAAATGATATGGACATAAACCATTTTCACCTGGCGATGATAAAAAGCAATGTAGATGAGAAAACTGGTTCAAATGAGTCTACATGTGAATATCTATATATTCACATGACCTGTACATTTGATATAGCTTTGTCTTGGGCTATTGATTTTTCATACCCACTTTCTCTTCCTAATTAGTAAATATAAGAGTTACATGAATACTCTTAAGGCTTTAATATTGCTTACTCACTAAAAGTTTAAATGATTTGAATATCTAATAATGAGAGCCGAAAAAAACAGCTTCTATCTGGGCCCAAAGAAAAATCTTGGGTGGAGACACTCCAGAGACTAACCAAAACAGCATTAGCAGAACATCATTACCAGAACATGGGCCGTATAAACATGCCATTCTACCAAACCAGGAAACAGGTGATAAACAGGAACCAATGGAGAAAGGTCTGTTAGTATGTAGTTACTCTCTTGGAACCAGAACCCACAGGAACATAAACAATAATTATTATTTATGATGTAATGGATAGCAACACTCAGCTAATTTTCTAGCTAGTATACTAATTAAGATTATCAAAGTTTCTAAATGGTACATTTAACATAAATATATTATATTTGGTTGGAAAGAATGTCCATGCAGTTTCTAAATAATTCTGATTGGCTGTTTCTGCAAGAACTTTCCTTCCAATGAGATCCATGTGGAATTATCATTATGGTCTAATGCTTATTAAATCTGAGAGAGAGAGAGACTCCATTTTATCTTCTATTAGCATGGCTGATGTTAACCTCCAAGAGAGTGGCTTTTGTTTTCTTGTTGACATGAAGCTTATCTCTGCTGAAATGAAGTGGAAAGATTATATTGAATATATTGCTAGGTCTACTGCCAGAAAACTTGGTTCACTGTGTTGTGTCAGATGATTTTTCTCTCTAGAATCCATCTTACATATTTATAAGTCTATCAATAATCCAGGCTTTGAGTATTGCTACCACATCTGACCTGATGCTCTTGCTATATATTTAGATTCCTGATAAAATCCAAAGGATCTGCAATGTTATTGATCTTTACCTGACATCTCGGCTTCAGTCACGTTCCCACCACTGTAATATAGATTGCTTCCCTTTCCTTGCGCCTTTTCTATGAATACTTTGATGGTAATTGCTTTTATGAACTTACATGGTACTTAGACTTTATTAATTTAAGTGCAGTACTAGAGTGGTAATAAGGTCTCATTAACTTACCGTTGAATTGGCTAGATGTAACCGTAAATTCTATGCTAATGATTTTTTTTTTTTTTTCTACCATTGTGGAACTCTCTTTGCTTTCCAGCCAACTTTGATCATCAAAAAATATAAATGCATTGTCAATTGTTATCTTCTTGATTTCTCTTATATTTTTTCACTCTCCCCCTGCATCTTAGTGGCTTTGTTGCCTTGTTTGGTGTGAAATGGTTTTTTTAAAAAAAAATGTAATCTCTCAACTTCTTAAACAGTTTTATTCTCATGAGGTGCCCATGCATTGCAAAAATTTAAATTGTTCTTAGTAAATAACTATATAGACATAGGCTTTCTGACATTATTTTAACTTCTGTCTGAATTTTGAGATGAGAAGTTATCGCTATTTACACTTGTATTATTGGCCTCCTCTTTATTATCGCCTAATTACCTTCTGTCTGAATTTCTGGGATGAGGAATTATCATTATTTGCATTTGGACTATTGTCCTCATCTTTGCTGTTATCACAACTTTTCAGTCATTGTACCCTCTGTCCTTTATTCACTGTTATATAAACCTGCTGAAGGCTGAAGGGACAACAGCCAAAATATGATAACAAGAACAAAGATGATGACTATAGTCTACATGTAAATAGTGTAAATATTATTTTAACTATCTAACATGCTGAAATTCATATGTGTAATAGTGCCACAAAATGTTGAACACTGTAAGAAAAGGTCTGCAAATAGAAATATTTACTTTTCCCGGGTTCCTTGGTTTGTGTTACTTTTTTTTTTTTTTTTTTCCCCCCCCCCTTAAATCATTTCACCCCAAGCAAGACAGTAAGGCCACTAAGATGCATGGGAGTTTACTAGAATGTAATATAATGTGGGGGGAAAAAACTATTTAGGAAAAAGAACAGACATTAAGAAGACAAGATAATGATTGATGTTTCATTTAAATTTTAAAAGATCAAAGTTAACTGAGAAGCAAGAAGCAGGAAGAGTTTCACAAGCAAGAGAAGAAACTGTTAGCATGGGACTTATAGTAATATGAGAAGGAAACTTAATTAAGGATGAAGATAAAATAGCAATAATTAATAAGACAGAAGATAACAATTGACATTGCATTTAAATTTTTGAAGGTCAAAGTTGGCTGAAAAGAAAGAACCTGGAAGATAGTTCCACAAACAAGAATTGTGAGAAAAAATAAGCATTTGACAAAAGAACAAACCCAGTTTGCAGAAACAGCCAATCAGAATTATTTAGAAACCACATGAACATTCTTTTTGACCAAATACACTATAGTTGTTAAATGTACCATTTAGAAACTTTGATAATCTTAATTAGTATACTAGCTAGAAAATTAGCTGAGTGTTGCTATCCATTACATCATAAATAATATTGTTGATGTTCCTGTATGTTCTGGTTCCAACAGTATTGCACTTAGAGTAATGCATCAGTCTCATACTGCACTTAAATTCATAAAGTCTAGGTACCATAGTGAAGAGCTTATCTGAACAATTACCATAAAAGTACTTATAGAGGAAGCAATGTTATGGTGGTGGGGAGTGACTGAAGCCAAGACATGCAGGCCAAGACTAAGAAACTGTTAGCATAGAATGTATGGTTAGATCTAATCATTTCAACTGTAAAATGTTGAGACCTAGCTGCCAATCTAGTACTACACTTAAATTCATAAAGTCAAGGTTCTAAAAAGGAAAACTCATCAGAAGAATTACCATAAAAGTAATTATTTTGATGATCTTTTCTCTTGAGTACTGAGACTGCTTGAAATTGTCTATTG
The DNA here is from genome assembly GCA_037127315.1 of Ascarosepion bandense. Taxonomy (NCBI): domain Eukaryota; kingdom Metazoa; phylum Mollusca; class Cephalopoda; order Sepiida; family Sepiidae; genus Ascarosepion; species Ascarosepion bandense. The sequence continues at coordinate 7,714 of JBBBDQ010000138.1, forward strand.
GTTTATTCTTTTGAGTGTACACTTTTCATCTGCTTGGATGTGTAGGATGTTAATGCTGTAGATACACACCCTCACATATGGTATTCAGGAGCAATCTCAGTGTACCTATTAAAAGGGATAGGTTGTCTATGCCTAATATGTACGTGCAGGCACACACTTGTGCACACAATAGCTTCAGGGTCATGTAAACTGGGTTTGTTCTTTTGTCAATGCTTATTTTGCCCTCATCTTCCTCCCTGTCTGATGATGGACCAAAGCAGCTGAAGAATGCCACTATTTTCACGGTCTCACCCCAAATTCTCAAGAGGATTTGCTCTGGTTCCATCTCTGTTTAGGCTTATCAACATAAAATTCTGCTTACCATGTGCATAACTAGATGAACGATTGACTTGCTTAGCATATAAATATCCATGCATGTTGGTACTGCATGCAACTACATTCTGTTTAATATTTGCTCTGGTTACAGCTTTTTCTAAATGGATATGAAATCTATTTTATCATTTCTTAAATACTTAATTGCATTCTATAGCAGATAAAACACACTAACATCTATAGAGGCACACTTCATTGGGCACTCATGGAATATATTGAGGAAAATGGGTTGAAACTTGTTCTTGATCCACTAGGAACATTCATAGATTCCAGGTATAACCTTCATAGTGTCAGTTTTGATTCAAGGTCACACTTGGTGGTTCACAACTAATTTTCTTTAAAATATAGATTAAAATTGAAACTATTTTTTATTATTATTTCTTTAATGGTGATGTGGGCATATTGCATAATGTTTTTAAGTGGCATTAATAGTCCCGGTTATCTCTCCAAGAGATTATATACCTGAAAAAGGTTGTAAATTGTACTGCTGAAATGTGGCCTCAACAATCAAGAAATTCAGCTACAATATTCCATAAGTTTATCATTATAAGATTAATGTGTCTTATGGAAAATCTTAAAAATTCTATGTATACAAGATCAAGAGAGAAAAAAAACCACTACTGAATTAATAAAAAATTTTGTAATATCTATTTCATTCTCTTTCAACCCCTCCAACGATTGGACACTTTGTATATGTTAGATTGAGTTGGTTGCATTCAGTTATGCATGAATACCCTTGGGAAAGGTATTATTCCATCTCTTCTCCCTCTAGCTATAGGTTAAATAGCAGAACAGATTGGGTTCAATAGCCTTGGTTGATGCCCAGTCTACGGCAGAAAGATAAATCTTCTGCCTAGCCAGACATGGATCAAAAGAAATTAGTTTGTATCATGTCTAGCACTTAACTTCCTGTTACTTTGCCTGGAGTATAAGGAGTTTGCATAGGATCAACACCCCTACTTGCAAAAAAAAGACAAGAAGCATTGACAACCCCTTGTTGATGGTAATCCACTGGGAGTAATGGGTTTTTTTATTTTTAAAAAAAATCATACATGGCCATTAAGAATAAATTTGAAATAAGCTTCGATATATTTTGCAGCAATGGCAGTGTAGACAGTAAATTCAAGGACAAAAATTGTTCTCACTGACAACGTAAGGTTGAATACAGCAAAAACAAAATAGGGAAAATTTGGCAAGGCCTCTGATTGAGAGGTTGTGAGGAGCATGGAACCACCTCTTAATTGCTGCTGTTCCCAGGTCCACCCTGACCTGGAGTCTTAGGGTCCCAGCTATGGGCAAATAGTTACCCCCCCTAACTGAGGTCAAAACACTATGAAAGTATATACTTTTATACAAATCTATACATAAAAATTGACTTTTATAAAAAAAAATATTCATGTTTTGAAGGAAAAATATTACCAACAGTACATTTTTGAAGGAAAAAAAATTATTCTTGGCAAAACATTTTTGAATACAAAACTAGAAGACATTTTCAGTTTTCTAAAATAAAAAAAGAATAAAAACAAATTTTCATCAAAATCTGACTAAATCACTATAACCGAACATTTAATAAAATACCTTAGAACTCCACCTTTTTGGCATTAAATAACCCACAGAGGTTGATGTGCCATTAAACAAAACTCAAACTAATCACTGCAGAACACAGATGTGGCAAATACTCTCTAATGAAAACCAGATTCCGAGAGTTTGTCAAACACTGGTAACAAATCACAAATAATGGTGAATATATAATTGAGTAAAATGTAATTGAATTTTATCTTTTTGAAGAAAAAACTTGATTTAAAAAAAAAAAATGGTAATTATTTGTGGCTCAACCTGATGAATGTCTTTTCTACATAAAAATGTTTCCAATACATTTTCATCAAAATCACGATATTTCATGATTTCCCTTAAAAAGAACAAAAAATTTCAAGAACGAGGAACAAAAAGGCTGCCTGCTATATTAGGTTTTTGCTATTCTTTTACCATTTTATAGTTTTATTTTCTCTTTCTATATTTGAAAATATGTACCAATGTTAACTTTAAGTCATCATTTTTCCATCACACCCAGATGGTACATAGGGCAGCAACTTTTTGTTGCTGTTTCTGTAACAAACTGTTTTTTACAAGGCAGAGTTGTTAGCCCTGCACCCAACCCCCAAACCTGGAGGACCAGTGGACCATTCTTGGTCCTTACGTTTACAGCACCTGGTATTCCCAAATGGTCACCCATTTAAGTACTGACTAGGCTCGATGTTGCTTAACTTCGATGATCGGACAGGAACCAGTGTATTCAACACGATATAGCCATAGACTAACTTTGAGTGCTTATCTTTAAATGCTGAAGCACAAGACTTCAATAGTAGAACCCTTAGAATCAAACTTGTTACCTCGTTATGCCAGTGACCTAGTGATTGACAAATAAACAAGGCATCTATTTAAAACACGGCTATCCACTAAAAATAACATTTAAACTAATAAAAATAAATCAATATATGGTTTATTCAAAAATACTTCTACAAATTTTGAGGGTGAGTTTCTCGTGTCAAAACAAGACAAAATCCATATAAATATGTTTGCAAATTCTTTGTTTTTGACTTCTTTTTATGTTTAAAGTTTATGGTAGATGCTATTAAATGTACAAACCAAGATACAATCCCCAAATACTTTTACAAACTAATCCTGTCTCAATAACTCTGATAAACAGCAACAGTGGTTGGTTGACTTCGTTGCTTTTGGTCTGGAAACACAATCTGATACAGACATCCATTCGTGCATCCATGTGTAAAAATCATATCTGTCTGCTCACAGTATGACTCTCTTGAAATTGTTAAATGGAACTTCTCAGTCAACTCACTATTACACAAGTTAAATGTTGCAAACAGACTAGCCACAAATCTAGACAAATGTAACTTAGTCAAAATGGCAAGACAGTGCCATCTACCAGAAACTTTTTCAACTTAAAATTCAAAAATGAAGGATTAGCAGACATGTGTTTATATGAACTTTTGTCCTTGTTTTGTTGTGAGGAACCCGCTCCCAAATTTTGTAACTATATTTCTGATACACTTCATGTATAGTGCCACCTCCTCTTCTCTTTCATGTTAGGATCTTATGGCCAGAATAAGTGAATATATAAATCATCTGCAGTACTCTTATTTCATCTTTATGTTCTTTTTATAGATGGAAGTCAACCCAACCAGAAGTAATTTTTTTCTTTCTCTCCCTCTAATTAAGTCATTGAAAGGGGTGAGGCAGAGAATCGGTTCTTGTAATGGATGTTGTGGTGCAGTGGCTATCACTTTGGAATTAAAATCAGAAACCTGAGTTCAAATTAAAGTTGAATTTGTTGCATTCACTTATGCACAAATACCCTTAGGAAAGGTATTAATCCATCTCTTCTATGGATTAAATAGGTTCTATAGCCTTGGTTGACAACCTATTGCAGTAAAATTTGCCTAGTCATTTATGTCTCTTTTGAGACATGATCGCCCAAGCATGTATCACGTATGGCACTTAACTGACTGAATCTTTAAAAAGATTACTCAGTTTTTCAAACTGTTAACCATTGAAGTAACAAATCCTTTTTTGGCTCTTTTTTGTTTTTCACTCAGGCTGTCTTTCCTTCAACCCAACATTCACTTTTCTCTCTCTCCATTTTTTTTTTTTTTTTTTTTTTTTTTTTTAATTATTATACTTAGTTCCACATTTGTCACTGACATTATTTGGTTTGTGGATGTGAGTTAACTGGTTTTCCTGTTTCAAGAGAGCAGAATTGGTGAGATTAGAGATGTGTTCCCTTAGAGGCATTTCCTTTATGACTATATGCTGAAAGGTTCTCAGCTCCAGTAAGAATTTTGGGAAATAAATCAAGCTCAGAAATTTCCAGTAGCTTCTTCATAATTTCTATTAATAATAAACATATAACATCTGCTTATTGTCATCTATCTCTATCACTCACTTACTCACATACATACATACATACATACATACATACAGGGCTGTAGCTGATGCTAAAAAAACACCGGGCACAGAGAAAATTGCCCGGATTTATTAGTTGACAATGTGATGTCGTCATCAGTGTCATCTGTTTCCAGAAACAGATTTTTTCAGCTATTCCAATTTTACTTGTCCGGATTTTCACTATGATTGCATGGATTGGCCTGAACCCATGCCCGGTAGTCAGATACGGCCATGTATATATACATTCTCCAGCTGTAATAACTCATTATGCTAAAATGACATTGATAACATTCTTGGAAATAAATTATCTCAAGTTTTCTCTCAACTAGACCAGACAAGTTTAAAAAATATTTTTAGCTTCCATCAGTTTCTTGGATAGGCAGTTATTATTAATTATGGTTAAACTAATGTTTGGACTATTGTGCAATATATCCTAGAGGTTTAAATATATCAGTCTGTGAATTTGGTGACACAAGAATTTTAATTTCAATTCTTGGGGAGGAAAGTACAAACTTCGTGGATAAAAGACGAGTAATAATTGAGCATTAAAGGAGGTTGAATGTTAAATTCCCTGGAAGTTACCCAGATCGACAGATACCCGAAAAAATATGTAAAACACTTCTTCATCTTAATAGTTTTCTATCAAATTAAGTATCAAATCTTTAGTGATGTTTCCAAAAGCATCTTTATTAAGTCTTTTCTATTTAGTTAATTTAGTGATTAACTAAGAATAACTTAGATGTGACACAAGGCTGTAAGTGTAGAGCATCATGCTAATAAAGCAAATGCGAGTTCAAGCACCATACTGGCCAAGAAATAAGATGGTCATTTGAACCAGGGCTGTGAAGTCAGAAGCAATTAAGGGGTTACTGGGGTCAGTCTGTAAAACTTATATTTCAGTTAAATTTACACTTTATATGGCCCTTGTTCAGAGTATTTTTTATTTACTAGAGAAACCTGGAAAAATTTTACTTTGTCATACTACAAATGATAGAAACGTTTCAAACATAAAGGTATCGGATAATAAAATAATATTAAGTGGCGTATGCACACACCATAACCAAAATACTGTACACTATTTTGTGAAAGATTTTGAAAGAGAAAATGTTTATTATTATTATTATGATGATGACTGAAAAATCATGGCTCCTGTGTCCATTGTAAACAGAAAAGACCAACTGAGTAATGGCCAAGGGTGCAGAGGCCAGAAATTTCATTATTAGGTCACAAGATACGACAAAAAAACCTACCTATTTTTACTATATTGTACAGTATACACACATACAATTACTGCTACAACCACCAGCTTAAGCTGCTACTGATACGGTAATGCTATAGGCTCTCTCCTCCTACTCTCTCACTTTTTACTACCCTTCCATTTGGCAAAGGTGAGAGAAAGACTGAGGAGAGATAGAGGGAAGGAAAAGCTTGTGTAGAGAGTAAGTGGCGTAATGAACGGAGGAACTAAGTAACTAAGGAAGGAACAAGCAGAATTATTATATGATGTACAAAGCTATATATGTAAAATGTCTTACATTATAACTTTTTTTTTAATTGTTTCACCCCATGCAAGGCAGTAACACCACTGATGCACAGGAGGCTACTTAAGAGTAAAAGATTAAATAAGAGGAGAGTAAAGAGAAAGACAAACCAGTTACAGGGGGTGTCAGAGAAAGGAGCAAGAGAAGGATGGGAATACAGGTCTGATGACAGTTGCAAAGGTAGAGAGAAAGGAAAAGATATACAGGGTGGTGTAGAAAGAACTAGAGTCAAGTGGTTAAGAGATTTTATATCCTTTCAAAGATTTTGTCTCTAATTCTGTTAGAAAATATTAAAGAATGAATAGGTGTGATATAAAAGCCACAATATCTTTGTTCTTTGATATAAACCAGTTATGATATAGACCTACTCAAATTGAGAAAGTATGCATAGGCTTTGAAATATGTCAGCCATAAACCCTTATAGAGGAATTGGAGGTGCCAAAAATGGAGAAGTTGAAGGTTTTGTGTTCTGATTTGAACAGTAGAAGAAGTTTATCTGTTGTTTCCTGTTTAGGATTAAATTTCTGGTTTCTTCTAAAATCTTTTCTTTCTCTCTTATTTCCACTAACTTCTTGCATCTTAGTGGCATTATTGCCTTGTTTTGGATGAACTGAAGAAGCTTACTAACCATTACACAATGTCAAAGTGCTCGATTTGGACAATTTCTTAAGTAGTTTTAAAACTATCATTTAATTTCTTTAACATGAATGTTTAACTCAAGGTTGACAATTCTTGGTTGACATAACCAAAATGCTAGGTTAGTATTTTTCATTATATGAATTCGTATAGATTTTTTGTTATTTTATCTCACAAGGACTTTTTTTTTTAGTCTTATGCCAGGCATTTTTTTTTTCTTTACTTTGCAGCTGCTATTTTTTTTTCATGTGTTTCTGTAATAGATACCAAAGGCTAATTGTTGTTTTTAATAAAATGTTCAGAAGGAGGTTGTCTTCCTTTTTCCTCTGCCCTTCTTTGTACATTAGGGGTAAAGAATTGTATTCGAGTGAGTTTAACCTTTTTATATATCTGACAATCATTGACTTCAAGGTCTATATGTCTATACAAGCTGGCTCCAAATCTCACTGTCCTGTTACATTTGATTAGGTTTCTTAATGCCAGAGATAGAGAAAACTTAGATTATAAAGGTGTTTGATTTATTTTAAGAGTACACTTTCATTCTAAGTGTGTGCATGCAAGTGTTATTAATTTTGGTAAATTTTGCTGTCTTGAATTGGTTCTGCAGTTGGCATTTGGTCATGGGAATGATTATTTTTTTCTTTCCTGATGCTTAAGTTGAAAAGACTGAATTTCAGTCAGGATAAGGGATGCTGGATTCCACTGTTGCCATCAACACGTTATTTATGGGACCAGAAGTTGACAACTGAGAAAATACCAATGCTCCCTTTGCCTGGTAGAGTGTGAACAATAGACAAGAGAGATATATAGTTGAAGGGACCTGAAGCAAGCATGCCTTTAAATTAATACTTAAGATTACATAGGGGACAGCTGTTACAGTGTCCTATCCTTCCCCATTCTTTTAATGTATTTGAATAAATTCAAGCACAAATTCAAATATAGTTCAGGAAAAATACACTATCAGAATAACAACATATCTGTAAATATCCTCAATTCTGGTCTGTAGTGAGGAAAATAAACTACTTACCTCACAAACCAAAACACACATGTGTTGTATATATTCTGTTAAAAATGGATTAAAAACCCAGATTGTGTTTCTAGCTTTCTTTCAAAGAGAGCTCAACAACTTATGCAAATTTTTATTTGACCAATCATGGCTTGTCTTGGATATATACATGCACCTGCTTTTGAGGGACAGGCAACAAAAATTAGCTTTGCTGTTTGTATGCAACATCATGTTGATTCCTTTGGGAACTGCATATATATATATAAATAATAAATAATATATATATATATATATATATATATATATATATATATATATTATTTATTATTATATGCTCACACTCATTTGTATGTACAGTATGTCAGACTTTTTTCTCTCTTAAACACTGCAGTTAACACATAGAGGAAGACATTTTATTTATGCACAGTTTTCTCTTGTATGATCCATTTTTGTTTCAGCAAATAATAAAATATTAACAGTTTGTTGGAACTTGGTAAAATTATATCTTGTTACAATCAATTGGAAAGCTAACCTAATGGTAACTATTAAGAGAAATAAAAGTATGTCATGAATATTTATCAATATTTATCTTGATAATTTCGTATGTTTGTACTCTTTTGAAAAAACAAAAAATGTATAAACTTTTAGCAGTGAAAACCTTTTACTTAATTTTATTAAAGGTTGAATGGCAAAACTTGCAGAACAAAAATTAAATTTTCAAACGCCTGTATTTTAGTTTTAAGAACTAACATTGCTATGAAGATTTAGATTGGCTAACAACCTTCACTTTGTTGCACTATGACAAGTTTTTCTATCCCTTCTACCCTATGAGAGTGGATGACTTTGAATTTGATATTTTGCATTAGTTTTCTCATACCCTCTGTGCTGTGCTTAATTACAGAAATTTTGGCAACTGCTTTTACATATATATACTTTTGAGTATTTGAAATAACTTTTCTTAACTATATATAATCAATGAAAGTTTTGGTGTATTTATTTACCAAATCCTCTTGATCATAATTCTTCAGACATTCTGTACTTAACAAATTAGTGATCTCTTACATAGAGGTAACTGATAATTTTAAGAATTGACATTTTTTTCACCCCCTCATTTCTAACATTATGATATAAGTTTTCAATAATCCTTTGTACCGCACAACATATTAGAATGTTTGTTTTAAATCAATTCACAACAACTGGTTTAAAAGCATTTTATTGATTTATTCACACATTCAAACCTCAATATGGTTCTTAGCCTATTCCCAGCCAATTTCAGTTTAACTTTTTTTTTTTTTAGTTTATTCCACTTTCCATTCAAATTTAATCAGACATTTTTTTTTTTAGTTTTTCCCCAGTTTCATACCATAAAATAAGATCTTAATTCACTGGCTGCTTCAAGCCTCCTTAGGGGGTATATCAAAAGGGGACTTGCAGGCTTCAATCTCTTCACTGTTAGATTTTATTTTATTCTTTTTTTTTTTTCTTAATCTCACTTTTTGCATCTCAACCACAAAAATGCTTATTAACTTTTTGCAATTTCAGTATCTCTTATTATTTCATAAATCAACTTACTTTTCCTGTTGTTGTATAGATTTTATGTGAACTGAATTTGTGTTAAGGAGCTATTATTGAAGTACTGACTGGAATTTATATCACCATTTAAAAGGAAAGTATTGTATAGAAACTGTAACCCCCCCCCCCCCAAAAAAAGTGGGTGATGAAAAGTTCCTGATCTGATCCACTTTTCAAATCTGAATAAATGGCCAAGCATCAAAATTCCATTCAGCAGACAGTACATGCATGCATACGCATTTTGTCGTAAAATACACTTGAAATTCTCTCTTGATACATAAAAATACATATTGTTGTTTTATAACATGCTGTCAACATGAAGGGTGGGGTGAGATTATTTCAAATAATTCTTTTGAAATATTGAAACTGCTAACATCTCATGCATGCACATGTAGCCATGACAACGTCAACAAACCCAGTTTCACGAAATCCTAATGGGTGAAATGCATCACAAGTAAACTTTTCCATTTTGTCTTAAAATATACTCAATACTGTCTTTGGATATATAAAAATATCATTTCATTCATTCATTTTATATAATTTTTCTTTTTGCATTCTCTAAAAAGAATAGTGTTTTTATTTGTATATGTTGAATTATTTTAGAAATCAAAATTTTTTTTTTTTTTTTTTTTTTTTTTTTTTCAGCCCCTCAGTTCCAGAGGAGGCCAAATACACGTGAGATAGAATATGTTGGGAAGCGGGCACGACTACAATGCCGAGTCAAAGGAAAGCCTCGGCCAATGTTAACTTGGTACAGAAATGACCAGTTGGTCAATGTTAGTCTACCAAGGTAAGTTAATGTGATATCTCTCTATTTCAGGTGTTGCTGGAGGGTGGGGCTAGAGTATATTTCTATGGTCATTATCTTCATAGAAACTAAAGATGGGGGCGTATACACAAAATATTTCGCTGTTGTCTATCCTTCAGTATGCTAAGATCAAAACAAAAAAAAAGTGCTTGTTAAACTGAGTAGATTTGAAACAAAATCTTATTTAACACATGACAACTGAGAAAGGCTGAAGAATGCAGCAGCCAAAACAAACAAGGATGATGATGTTAGAATAACTTATGAAAATATAGTTTTACAATTTATTAATATTTCATTCTCCATATGTCTTTATTATTATTATTATTATTATTATTATTATTCATTTTAGAACTTTTCTAGTTTAGTAAAATGAAGGATGTGTTGACATCAAATGCAAGTGTCAGGTTGGATTGATATAGCAGTGGGAATTTTTAATCTCATAAAATAAATATACCAGTTAAAGTCAATGTTCTGCTGGGAAATTTTACATAAGTTTAATAAATGTGACACAAATTAATCATGCTGTGAGAAAATTATTTGAAAATAGACATGATAGATGAGAGGGCTGGATTAAAGAAAACAAACTGAATATTACCAGCAATTATATATATATATATATATATATATATATATACGTATAGATTTGGTCTGCAATTTTGATGTATCTGTTCAATATTTAACATGAGAAATTGTAGAAAATCAACTCTTAGACTCATCCTGCTATTTCCAAATCCTTTACACTGTTCTCAGATTGACACCAAAACACTCTGAAATGTTTGTATTAAAACTTCCAGTGCAACTGCCAAGCAGTTTACCGTGCCATTTCTAAATTTCTGATGAAGTGAATTGTCATGGTGTTCTTTCTCAAATAGGGTACCCAACTGACCCTACTATACTGTGCAGTTGACAAAATATAAAACTGACAACATGCTTTGGTAAAATTGAAAATATAAAATGGAGACGAATTAACCAACACACCCTGTATATTACGTATTCTATTCTTTTCAACTCTTATTATTCACCAATATATAAAAAAAATTGAGTTTCCTTCTAAATGTGACATTAATTCTACACTTGTGCACTCTAAATGTATGCATGACCTTTTAAATGGCTTATTTGTTTGTTTGTTTTTTTAATAGTATGCAAATATATGCATGCTATGATTCCTTTGAATTCAGTTGGCAATATCTTTGTCTGTTAAACAGAATTTTACAAAGAACTGTTTTCTCAAAATAAAATATGTTTATATAACAGACAACTAGGTTTTGGGTTTTTGTTATCAAAACTTTCTAAAGGAATAATATTTATCATTTGACTGTAATTGACAGGGAAACTGATAGGCATGCTTATTTATGGTTTTTAAGGCTTCTTAACTTGCAAGCAATCCAAGTTCTAAATCTTCTGAGAAGCCATTTGATTCTGATTAAAGATATTTAAGAAGCCTGATCTCTTCCATGTAATTTGATCTTGGCTAAGGAATTTGCTTGTCTCAGCTTATTTTATTTTATTTTATTTTTTATTTCAATGGCATTATTTGTAATAAAGTTTTCTAACAGAAAAAAACTTATTAAAGAGATAAAAATAGTCATTTTGAGCTACTGTGATTGATTTTAATCTGCTAAAAAGTTTTAAAAGGATACCTGACTAGATGTTGATAATATCCATTTCTCTTGGAAAATTACACAGCAATTTTAGTTTTATATACTGATCAATATTACACTTAAAAATTCTTGTTTTTTTAAATTGTTATATATATTTTAATGGATACTCATATTTGAGTGGAAAGTCTATAAAATAAACAAACTTTCTATTCAAATATGATTATCCATTAAAAAAAATGTTAAACATATATAGTTAAACAGTACATTATAATTTCTACTGGCCTTAACCGTTTAAGAAATCATTTGGAAAATATCTATCTTCTGGCAGGGATCAAACCTGCATAGTCCCAACGCCAGGGAGATGCCATCTTTAGATCAGTCATGTCTTACCACAAGACTACAAAAGATTTTATATAGATATTCTCCTAATTCCTTTTATCAAATGATTAATATTTGCTCAGATTGTATCAAATGTAAACAAACTCAACTGAAGACAATATTACAGAATGATATGGAAATTTACGAAACTGGTATTAGCCAACATATTTGAATTTTTATTTGTTTAACATTATTTTTTAATGGGTGCTCATATTTGAATAGTGTGTGTGTGTGTGTGTGTGTTAAACTACATTATAATTCTTATATTTATTAAAAAATAATAATGTTAAACAAATAGAAATTCAAATATGTTGGCTAATACAGTTTCATAAATTTCTGTATAATTTCATTTTTTATCTGCAGACAGATCTTTCGCTGTATCACAGCTCATCAATACGGTTAGACTCCAATTGCTTTTAACCCAGGATTGAAACCCAACCGAAGTGGTGTCAGTCGGCGGTTCTACCTCTGGGCCATGGGCGCATGGTAGAAGAAGGCAGACTTTTTTTAGCGTGTATATTATCATTATACACACCCAATATATATAATCCTTTCATCATCCAGTGTTCTTTGTTGGGGGGGGGGGGGGCAATTTTTTTTTTCTTGGCTGTAATGAACATTATATTTTAAGAAAATAGCTTTTTATTTACTAGGTTATCAGTTTTAATATAAAACTAATTTATACATGCCATTTAAAATGACTGAATTTTTAAAATATATTTTTGCAATTTTTTTTGTGCTTCTCCCTCATTCATGGGTTAGGTTTTTTTATCTTCAAACTTTTCTAAATATGTTTCAAAAGCTAGCCATTGTTATAACAAAAACGGCATAAGAAAGATATTGCTAGTAAAAGCAAAAGAAAAAATACCTTTTTATATAGCATAGTAAGATTTACTTGAAAAAATAATTTTCTGGTTACATTATTTGAAGATGACCATGAAATCTGTGAAAAATAAAAATGACAAAATATAGAATTCTTTTTTAATAAACTTTAAATGGTACAAGAATCCAGGGTGGATTTGTGTGTTTATTTTCTTATATTTATTTATTTTTCCTGTTTATATTGCAGGTTTAAAATAACTCGTTATGCTTTAGTCATTGAAAATGTCTCCAAGTCTGACAATGGTCAATATTCTTGCTTTGCCCAGAATCAACATGGCAAAGCATGGGGTAATTTTACACTGGTTGTAAAAGGTGAGTTTTTTTCTTTCTTTCTAAATCTGTTACTCTCACAATTTTATCTTTTTGGAGGAAAATTTATAGTTGTCTTGTCTTTTAATTCATAAGCATCGCATAATTTAAACTTTGGTTATATTAAAAATAAAAAATGTTTCTGGAGATATGAGCATGATATTGAATTCAGTGTGCTTTGAAATTGTATTAGTTCTTCTCTTATTTCACAAGGAAATTTTCTGCTGATGCCAGGTCCGCAAAAGCTGCTTCCCTTGAAAACCATTTTAGAATCTTCTTAACTAATGAAGACAATATTATCAGTTCTAACAAAATTTTCATAACTTGTGTCCTTTTATGAAAACAAATGGCCATGGTTTAAGTTTCTGTATACACTATAGTTCAAAAGTTTAGACCCAGCTTCTGGATTTAATAATTAATAAGTGTCATGTCTCCTTTAGTTTAATTAACTCCTATGAGGCTAGACTACTGAAACTATATAACCCATTAGTTCATGGTATCCAATTTTTTAGAGAGAGGCTCACCTAAAATTTACAATCTGGCAGTTCTAAGATTACTATTAACTTGCAAAAGAGATTAGACAAAAGTACTGAAATTTTAAGGAATTTATACAATAATGGGTTAATTTTATTATTATTACTATTATAATAATAGTAATATTATAATAATAATATTATTATTATTATTATTATTGAATATATATAAGAACACTCCAGAAACAGAAAGTCCCTCTAGCCTGGAGTGAGCCAGTAAATTAGTTTTTGGAGAAGATGCACAACCTATAAGTCTTATTTTGATTGTTCTAATGAGCTTTTCTCCTTGGTGCCTTAAATGCATAAATTTGACCGTACTACTAGATTGACAAGTAGGTCTCACCATTAAACTGTTGAACTGGCTAGATGCAACCATATTCTCTGTCTCTGTCTCTCTCTCTCTCTCTCTCTCTCTCTCATATATATATATATATATATATATATATATATATATATATGCTTTGGAACTTTCTCTTCTCTGCCACCTGCAATCTTCAAAAGGTATAAAATGCAACACTAATCAGCATCTTCTGTCTTCCTACCTCCTGTTCTTTTATTGTCTTTTCTCCTCACTGTTATACTCTTATATTCTCTTTCACTCCCTTGCATCTTAGTGGTTTTATCACCTTGCTTGGAGTGAAATGTTTAATGGTGCCAACTTTGTCTGTATTTTTATTTGATTGTTTTTCTTTTTTTTTTTCATTTCAGATAAACCTTTCAACACTGAGAAACCAAAAATAATACTTACTAATCAAAGTAAGTTTTATTTCAGTCTTTAATTTTATTGCTGGATATATAGGATTAAAACAATCCTGATTGAACCCTTTTTTTATATAACATGTTCTGATTCAATCACTGGTTAGCATCTGTTTATAAAACACCTCATAAACACGGTTATGTCTTAAACACATGAAAAATTGTTTTACCAATAGGAAGAGTCATCTAAAATATTTCAAAGTTCCCAGTATACACCTAAATCATCAAAGAGTATGAATGATTAAGTGTTAATTTTGACAAAACCAATATTTAAATCAGTAGTGGTTATTACCTGCTTTATAAAGTTTCCTCGTCACTTTTTCTTACCTTCTCTTTTCACTTCCCATTTGATTTTCTTCTCTATATATTGAATATAATAGCCCCATCATTTGTCTACATACAATTTTCAAGCTATTTACCAAAGAAAAAAAAATTGGCTGAGATGTTTACAAAAAATTTTTTTAAAGTTATGGTCTTATTTTCTTTATTTTTTAACCATTATATTCTGTTTTAACTTTGTTTATTGTCCCTTTCTGAATATAATAGTGACTTCTTATTGCTTTCTCTCTGGTTTCTAAAGAAAATTGAGTCCAGTTTATACTGCTATTTAACACATAGCTAGGAGAAAAGATAGTTTCATGCCTTTCCTAAAAGTATAAATGCAAAAGTGACTGGAACAAACTTGTTTGGAATTTGTGCTCTACTTTGTTTTCTCAATCCAAGACACTAACCATAACACAACCTGCATATAACTTATATAATACATTACCTATAAGTATCAAATGTTAGAAGATGAACTACATTTTTTTTTTTTTTTTTTTTTTTACTTTTTCAAATGTTTGGGAACTTTTCTTTTTTGCCACATTGGAGTTTTCATTAATTTAAATTCATTTATTCTTCTCATGTCTCTATTTTGTTCATGAAACAACGAAATCTTCTACTTGCATTGGCTCACCATAATTTCTTATTTATTGAAGCGCTATAAGCTGTATTGTTTTTGTTTTTTTTGTTTGTTTTTTACACAAGCTCATTAATTTTTATTTTATTTTATTTATTTATTTTTTATTTTTTTTAATATTTTTTTTTAATTTTTTGCCTGTTGCTTTTGTCTTTTACATATCCTGTAATTGTCAAATTTTCCAAACCCTCTTTCCTCATTATACACCCTAGAAATTTCAACTGTCTCTTTCTGACTTTCTGTATAAATGAGTTCTTTTATTTCCCTAGAAATGGGGCAAAAGATACTAGCATTATTTACAGTAAATGTCGTTTAATCTTAGCTTCAGCTAAAATCTTGCTTGAGGAGTCCTTTATTTTTTCCATGCTTTTTTATCTAACATTGCAGATTCAATAAGATTTATAATCTTCAGACTAATTTTTTAATCTTAATTTATACATTTTATTTTCTTTGCTATTTCTAATATTTCCATTAATAGGCTATTGGATGTGCGTTGTGGTGTCATGGATATCAGCTTGGAACAAAAAATTGAAAGAGCCAAGTTCAAATTCAAGTTGAATTTGTTGCGTTCACTTATGCACAAATACCTTGGGAACTAGAATAATAAATCTCTTCTCCCTCCAGCTATGGATTAAATATTGGATTCTATAGCCTGCAGAAAGTAATGGCAACTTATTGCAGAAAAATTTCCTGTTCAGTCAGTCATGTCTCTTTCGAGACATGATTGCTCAAGTGTATATCACATATCACATTTGACTGACTGACTACATCTTCAAACCAGTATTTAAATATTTATGATATAATTTGCATCAAAGAATTATACTAAATTCATCTCCTGATTTTTCTCTTTGAAGCAGGTTTAATTTATCAATCAAAAACATCCACTTTCCCCATTTGTCTTTTTGGTTTCTTGTTGCTGCCAAATCCTTAGAAATTCTTAAAGTCAGGTCAAACAGCTGTTCTTCATATTGTGGTTCATCCACACTTCCTGTTTTGAGAGAGGCTTTAGGAGTACATTGACTTCACCTGTCCACTTGACTGACTTGGATAGGAAGGAAGAACTGTGAGGAATACAAGGCACACAATGTTGTCTTGTCATTTAATATGGCAGTTTGTTTTTTTTTGTTTTGTTTTTGTTTTTTTTGTTTTTTAATTTAATAGATTGCTCTCAACCATTCTCTCTTTTCCAACTTCTCTTCCTATGAAAAATAGGCAAATATAAACATTTTTTTTTTTTTTCACATTTCATTATTTTAGCTTTTAACATCATGGTGAAACAGACAGAAGATCTTATAATCCCTTTCTTTCATTATTGATTCGTTCTCAATCATTTAAAACAATAAGCCTTATAAGCTGGTTGTAAGGTTGACTTTTCTCACTTAAGAATTTTTTCTCTTGGCTTTTCTTTCAAAGATTCACTGTTGTGTGTTTATTTAAGTGTGTATCTATAGCAGGAAAAATTTCACTTGAAAAGCATGAAATTGCCACCTAACCATCTCTTTCTTCATGGCCAAGTAGTAAGGCATACTGGGCTAAAGAGTGGCTCCCTCCCTGAGGAACGCAGCTTTGGTTCCTGCCAAAGAGTGCAAATTTTCTTTAATGCGATTTCTCAAACATTCAAGCTGGTAGATAAAAATAAATATACAGTTTAATATATAAATGGTGCACCTACTTAAATGCACACATAAACAAACAGTACAAATAATGATATTCAGACAGTTTGTTCACAATTTTGATTTCAGTGTACATCTTATTTGAAAATTTAAAGAACATAAATGAAATTTTTAATTAGATTAAACCTTGATAGTTAAATTTAAAGAAACTCATTTGGGGAGATATATACACACACACTACAGAAAGAGAGGTACTGGTTAAACTAGTAGACAGCTGTTCAAAAAAAGTGGTCAATGCCCAAACAAAAGTACTGAATATGTAGAGCCAACAATATGTCAGAATTAAATATTGACCACTTAGTTTCAACTAATATATGTATATATATATATAATGTGTGTGTCTGTGTTTAAAGGAAGCAGCTTGATGGTAAAATCACAAAAGAGATCCTATTAATATTAATTATTAAAACTGAACCACCCAGAGGACTCAATGTAATTAAAATTATTTATTTACATTTCTATAATGTTTAACATCGCCGATGAAGCAAATTTCACCCACTGAAATGGTTATGCAATCTTGGAAAATTTGAATTTTTTTATGTTATATATATATATACACACACACACACATTAAATTTTTTTCTACATTTCGTTCAATTTTGCAAACCAATCAATAAAATTTGAATAAACTAATTTGTTTGAAAAAATACTTTGACAAAAACTTTACTTCAGTTTTTATGCATCCGAGTAAAATGAACTTTACTTTGTATCCCCCTTACCTATGTAGTTTTGATTGGTCAATTTGTGGCTATTTTAGAGGGTATGATGAATGGACTAACAGAAGTTGCAGAGTCATATATATATATATATATCACACACACACTCACTCACCATAAGAATGATAAAGCACTTTTTAAAAAAATTCAATTTTTTTTATTTGTTTAGCGGGTCCTCCTGTTTGGTCAAATAAAAAGCCAAATATCAAAACCGTGGCAAGACCACCCAGTTCATGGGCACTACTAAAATGTCCAGCTGTAGGTAACCCAATGCCAAATATAACATGGCGGAAATTTAATAAGCCTTTCAAAGAAAATCAGAAAAGAATGGTAAGTAAAGATTTTTCTTTTCTGTGCTTGTAAAATAGAAATTTTAACTTATTTATAATTGAATTGCTATTAAATGTTTTCATTAAATAATCAATAATTCAAATTTATATTCAATAAGTGTTTTTTTGTTCTGGTTTTAATATTTTTTTATAGTCCATAAGGTTCTTTAGTAAATTTTGAGAAAAAAATTTATTTAGCTTTTAGCACTTTACAACATTCACAGATATTACTTCCCTTTTTGAAAATACTTTTTCCATTATAGGGTGTTTTTGTATGTATGTGTTTTTTTTTTTTGTTTGTTTGTTTTTTTTTTTTTGTTATCATAGCAGGACAAGACAACGCAACCACAAAACACCCTATCATTTGGTAAACAGGACCAAAATTTTTGCTTGGCAAATAAAGACCTCTACAGAGTACTCGAGATTAAGCAATGATTTCTTTATTGCAAAGATTTGTTAAAAAGGATTAGTAGGTTTGATCAATTGATTTGTTTAGCGACATATTAATTTCTTATGAGTCATTTAATAATGAATTTAAAATACTTACAACACTGGTATTCCCAAGTTGTCACTCATCCAAGTATTGATTAGAACATATGTATGTATGGCTGTACTTTTTCAGGAATGTGTGCTTGTTTACTTTTAATCTTTCCAGTCATTAGTTATCTCCACATATCAGTTGTTAGTTAAGAATTGTCAAAAAATTATTTGTATTTCATCTTTTTTTTTTCCTACCGTTCTATTAAATATAACTTGCTTTTTGTTACAGATACGAAAATGGACACTAACTATAAAAGACGTAGTACCTGAAGATGCTGGTAATTACACGTGCATTGTAAGCAATGAGTATGGAACTATTCAGTGGACTTACACCTTAGAAGTAGTTCGTAAGTAGAATTTCTTTCCTGGTTACATAATCCTTTTGCAAGTGTTAAAATTTGATGGCATCTCTTCACCACTTCATTTCTGCAGTTATAATCTTTGAGTATATTTACAAGTAACCAATGTCATTGTAATATTTAGCTATGTTTTAGTAGGGAAGGAAAATAAAAAACAAAAGCAAGTGGACAAACACTGCTATAATTTGCGCTGACAAAACTGAAGTGTTTTTCTCTTGTAGTCATTTTGGGTGGGGTACTCAGAACATCCAGCTAAATTTTTATGATAATTCCTTTCAATTAAAGTACCTGGAATTATAATGATAATATTTTACCATATTAACAAATTGGACTTTTATAAAGTACTAGTAAATATCAGCCTTTTATATACATCAGCTTTTGGGGATAGATATTTGTTTTTTTTTGGGGGGGAGGGTCAGTTTTTTTGTTTTTTGTTTTTTTTTTGTTTTTTTTATACAAAATGTTTTAGCTTAGAGGGTCAATCAAAGTCTTTAGAATTAAGCATAATTTTACCATACAAGTTGAAGATGTTCCTCATATTTCTAACATCTTTTTGCTTTGTGCTTGTAAAAGTTTAATTTCTTAGGTGTGAATTAGCTTAATTTTAGTTCTGAAAAGTCCATAAGCACCTTGATGTTTCTGTACCACTTTTATAAAAGACTAGAAGATTATTTTTTGCATTTAGTTATCAGTATTTTTTTTTTTAAATGTGCATTGTGATGCAGTGGATATTAGCTCAGCATAAGAAATCGGTTTAAAATTGCATTCACTTACATAAAAATACCTTTCAGAAAGGTGCTAATCTGTCACTTCTATCAGAAATTGGTTAAATAACAGGGCATATTGAGTTCTATATTTTTGATTGGCAACCAGATACCGTAGAAAGCAATGACAACCTACTGTAGGAAAAACTTCTGCCTAGTCATGTCTCTTTCAGGACATGATCACCCAAGTGGCACTTCACTGACTGATTTTTAAGACAGAGAAAAGACAAGTTATATGCCATTATTTCTTTTTCCTTTAATATTCTAAACAGAATATGACATTTTAAACAGTTATTGCACATAAATTTTTATTTGCTTTTGTTATTTCTTCTATATGCCGTGTCCTTTCATGACATAGGTGATCATGGCCCTCCACATCTCCCTATCCCTTGTCACTCTTAATACCTCTTCTCCTGTTATCCCTCTCAATCCCTGGTCCACCATCCATCTGCTCAAATTTATCAAGTATGTCATGCATCGATTTCTCTCATCTCTCTTCCCTTTTATCCATCCTGTGAGCATCAGATTCTCTAAGCCCTCTTCTCTCATTACATGCCCTAAAAACTTCAGCCGTCTTTTTCTGATGTTAAGTATCAGTTTCCTTCTCCTATCCATCCTCTCCAAACCCTCCTCGTTGCTCACATGTTCCATCCATGATATCCTCAGCATTTCAATTGCTTCGAGTCTTTCCTTCATCTTTGATGAGATTGTCCAGTATTCATTGGCATATTGCAGAACAGACATCACATAAAAATTCAGTATTCTTTGTTTTCAGCAAAATTTTCCTGTCTCTTAATACTCTACTCAGCTTCTAGAATGCCCCCTTGGTTATGCCAATATGCCTTTGGATTTACTTATCACACTTTCTATTTATAAATTGAATTTCATGAAAAAATAAAAATTTCTAACCACTAACACAATGTAAAAAATAATTATATTTCAGAGAGAGTTCCATATGCTCCTATTATTGATGGGCCAAAGAATCAAACAGTTGTCATTGGAGAAACTGCCATATTTAAATGTAAAGTGGTTGTAAGTGACCTACAACCACATTTGCAGTGGTTGAAGCATTTTGCAGTGAATGGCTCCTATCTTAAAGAGTCTGGAGAACCATTTGTCAGAGTCATCAAGGTAAATCAAACTTTTTAAAGAAAGCTGTTTTTTCCTCTTTTTATTCATTTGTTTCTTTATAAACTTCTTTAAAAAAAAAATTAATTTCTAAAATCATTTTTCTTTTTGTTTCTATCTGTTGGATTTTTCTGAATCCTAAGTTTATATAGAATAAAAGGAATTACAAAGTTCCCAAATTTTCCACTAAAATGAGTAATTAAAATTTCCTTTTGCTATTCTGTTTATATTTCTGTCTTAACTCCTCTCTTAGAATCAATAGATATGAACCTTAAAATTAAATTCAAATTGTTAAAACACTTTTTTTTTTCTCTTCCCAAAAGTTCACAAACTAAACCTTTTAAACCTAATTCCTTTCTCTAAAATTTGAGTCGCTTTTAAAATTTTAAGTTTATTATCTGTTATTTTCTTGTATTAACAATCATATAAAAGAAAAATCCAACAAATAGGACATAGCTTCCTTCTTGACTGAAGAGTTTTATGAATCATTCTCTTTGTTTATTATTGTTCATCTTTTTCTAATTGTCTTGGAATATTTTTCATTTTAAGGCCTAGTTCTGGTATAATAGTTCTTATAAAATCTAAGTGTAACAAGATAGCTTTCTTTTATGAAGTCAGTTTTCAAATAGTACAAATATGCTCAGAATGAATCATAAAATCCTAAGTTGGACAATGTAGACTGAAAAGCAAATTTATTCTGCATAACTATATATATATATATATATATATATATATATATATATATATTATTTTCTGTATTTTACAATTTGACTGTTAATGAGAACTGACTCTGCCTCTAAATAAAAAGAATTAATATCCAGTCCTATGCTTTAAATTACTCCAAGACACTGAAAACTACTTGGTATACCATTTCAGTATTTAAATTGTTAACCATATTTCATTATCTGTTGGGGAGAAAGAACTGTTCAATATTCTGCCTTCAGTGTACTTCTTTTTTTTTTTCTTTTTTTTTTTTTTTTTTTTTTTTTTGTTACTGTTTGATTTGATTTTTTTTAATTTATTTGCTTAAAAGTATCCATCTTAATTTGCTATTATTAAAATTACATTGGCATGCATTTCTGGTAAGAAAGGCTTTCACATAAGTAAAATCTAAAAAACAAAAAATGCTAATTAAATTAATTAAATATGCTTTTACTACTATTACTAATAAAAGCTATTTTTAAAAAAAGAACTTAAATATTAAAAACTGAGCTGGACAAATTCTATTACAGTATTAATAATTTGGTTGGGCATGTTGTTTATATAACAATGTGCCTTACTTGGAAATTAGTGATGCTATGTTTTCTCATTTCTTAAAATACAAATAGTTACCAACCAATCATAGTTGTAGAAAATGGGGAAAATTGTAGATATTAAGAAAATTCAAAACTAAATATTTTCACTGTTAAGCTATTTTTAAAGAAAAGATTTCCAATAGCAGAGACTAATATTAAACATTTAATATTTAAACATGTTTTTAAAAAAAAAAAAAATTAAAATTCTAATTGATTATTCTATTTTCTATTATTTTTTTGGTAGCTTGGAAATATTCAGAATTAATTTCTTTTAGTTTGTATGATTAATTATTGTAGAAATACAGTTTAAAAAAATTATTTTTAAATATTTTGAAATACAGATCTCAAAACCAACCTAAATTTTTTTCTTTTTCTTTTTGCAAATTAAATTTGTCCTATTGAAGTTTTTCTTAATTAGAATTAAAGAAAACTTATTTCATATTAGAATTTTATTTTAAGAAAATAAAATAATTTTATTTTTTAATATAAAATTTAAGACTTTAAATGATTAGCTCAGTTATTTTAATGATTATTTTTTTAAATTGAAAAAAAGAAAAATTAAGTGACATGTTATATGAAACAAAAAATTCATTTATTTCTTTTTGTTGTGCTTTTGCAGAACTATAAGGTATGGTATTTTCACCCTCTTTATTTTTAAAAAAAAATCTCAATACATACTTAAACTTTTTTTTTTTTTTTTTTAATCTTTCTCTCTATCTCTAATGTCTCTGGTGCATACTTTGTTGGTTATCTGTTTGCATTGTGTGTGTTTGTTTAAAAAACAAAAAACAAAAAAAGAACTGTAAAACCCCCTCCCACCTCAAGTATTGAGTATCCACCAGAACCTCATCAGACCTCCAAACAATCATCTTTGATTCATCTTATCATTTTATTCTCTCTGCACTTCAGATATTCATAAATAAACAACTTATCTTTCTCTGTACACAGCACAACATCCAAAATTAACCTTTTTGCCTGTGTTAAACCAATCAATATTTTATTTTTTCATCATAATCATCATCAGATAAGCAAAGTTGTTAATATATTTAACCAATTAATGCCCATTTTTAGGATGTTTGACATTAATGGGTTATAAGAAGAAACCCATAATTAATACTGGATTTTTATAAACTTAAAATTAATAACTTTTTTATAGTTAATAATTAATACTTGATTTTTATTTATATCATAATTAATACCAGATTTTTATGGATGATATTAATGGATTAAGTTAAGCAGGTTATAAAATTAATTAATTGCCAAATATAATTCATTCCTTGGTCTCATATTCAATGTAGGTTCTTTTTTGTACAGTTGATTTATCTTTTTGATGAAATTTTGTTAATCATTCTTAACCAATGCTTTAAAAGAAAATTCAGTTTTATAGCAAGTGGCTTCCCTCATTTTCTTATCACTGAGACAAAGTAATCAAATTCTCCAGATAGAACTTTAATTTATTTTTAACAATTCAAATTTTTCAATGCTTTTTTAATAAAAAGAATATATAAAAATCTTCTCTTAGATCATTTGTCCTTATAAACTGGCTGCTTTCAGAATTTTAAAATACTTGAAGCATTTTGGGATTCATTAAGGTAATTTCAAACAAACTCAGTCGATGTATTTACAAATTTAGTGAATTTCTTATAAACTTGTATATAATGCTAGAGATGCACATATTGTCCAAATTTCTTAAATTTTTTACTTTTATTATTTTTCTTGATTTATATCACAATATTCTGGCAAGAATATCAGCTTCTGATAAGATTTATTAAATTTGTGTAGACTTAACTGCATATTGGATTAACATTGGCAAAATGTTAATTATATTATCAGTGCATATTCCCATACATACATATGGCCATATATCAATGTGCTTATTATTTATGGGAGTGTGCTTGTAAAACTTGCAAACCCTTTTTCCTCTTTATCTTTTTTTTTTTTTACCTGTTTTGAAATCTTGTTACTTGTGTCTGTCCACGAATTTTACTCTACAAAATATCCAGAAAAAAAATTGTTGGCTTATTGAATAATTTGAACTTCACTCCACAAAACTTTGTTGCTATTTAGTATAAATTCTTAGTTTTCTTTGATTACCACACTAGTTAAACTTCAGGTTTGAATTTTCATGGAGTATCTTACAATTAAGTTAGAAAATGCATTGTCTTCTATAATTTTGTTTTAAAAGCAATAATCAATAAAATCAAACCCCCCACTTATTTTGCTGTTATTAAAAAAGTTAATAGATAAATTACTTTTTTAGAAATAATATAAATCATTTTTAAAAATTGTTTTTTTGTTTTGTTTTGTTTATAAATAATCTTAGTGTAATAGAAAATCCTCAATCTCTTCAAAAATAGATTGTTTTTTTTTTTTTTTTTTTTTTCAGATGAAAACTTAAATTCTCTTATATATTTCAGTGAAATTTTCACTTTCCAAGATTATAGGTCATAATTATAGTTTAGATAAATAATAAAAAGATTTTGTTAGTTTAAACTGATACCAGGAGGAAATGGGTTAATAAAAAATGCAAACTCAAAATATTAACCTGAAAAACTTATGTCAAAAAAGTTTGTTTTTTTTTTTTTTTTTTTTTTTTCCTCATACTATTAAAGATCATGAGAGATAAGAAGGGCCCTCAACTTTGTGGGTGTGTTTTAAAAAAAATTATTCAATTTGCCTATCAATTTTATTTTTAATTTAAAATTCTCAAATTGAAAAAACAACAATTGAGAATTTATTTTTATATTTTTATTTATTTTTAATGTAATTCTTTTTTTTCTTTAATCCAGCAAATGATATTTTCAGTCCAAAGTGTAAGTCATTTGCTGATGTCAGATTTATTTTTGGATTTAAAGAGGGCAAATTTATTTCAATATAAACTGTTTGGATTTCGGATTCTTATGGTCTTCTGAGATTTTTTAATGCTATGTTCTAAATAAGATTTGTTTCGGCTGGGAATCAAACAGTTGAAAATTTTTTTTTATGGATTTCAGTGTTTGTAAACTAAAAACAAGAATTCAATTCCAATCTGCTGAAAGTGCAAAATTTCTTTCTGTGCCATTGGGTGTTAATGTCCGGTTTTACCTCTTCTTTTGACCTACATTCATTTTCTCTTTGCAACTCTATTTTTCTTTTCTTTTTCACACTTATATTTTTCCTCCTGTTTAAATATCTAAATCTGATTCAGTCTTTTTTGTTTTATTTCTCAAGTCAGGTCTTCTCTCTCTCTCTCTATTTTCAAAGATTAAAGTGTTCCTTAGGGTCAACTTTTATCTGTGACATATCTATTCTAATACAGTAAAAGAGATCTGGTCTTAAAACCAAAAGCCTAAATTAGAAAGGTTTTCCATTAGAAATTAAACTAATTTATAGATAACTGAAAGTTTGCTTGGTTTTTAAAAAGATAGCTGACAGTATTTGGTCATATTGCAAATGCCATTTACTCTATATCTAGGCTAACAAAAAAATTTGTGATAGCTGTAATTATATTGGTTGATGTATTTTTTAATTGTTAAACTTTATTTCAAGTAATATTATTGCTTGAGCTTGGTGTAGGGATGTTTTTTAAGCATTTTGCTATCAATAACTTAATTTCTACTGCATTATAAACAAGTTTTTTGGGGGGGGGTTTTCTATTATAATTATTTTTTTTATATATATTTTGCTGTCAGGGTAGAACTAAATTTTGACTAAATGCAGAATTGTTATTCTGTTGGAATATTTTAGCCCCACTTCAGGACAGAATATGGTGAAGCATTTGCATAATATACTATTAAAATGCTACATGGGGAAGATTTTCTTTCATCCCTTCTCTATATCTGTTATAATGTATGACATAAGTGTGTTGTAGTTTGGAGTGGGGGACACCTAACTGATGGCTACTAAGAGGGTAACATGTAGAATGGGAAAAGAGACAAAAGGAAACAAAAAAGAACACAGCAATTTGAGGGACAAAAATGCCCATGAACCTTGTCTTGCTGACTACTGGTTTTTCTCCTCCTTTTATTGGCATGGTGTATATTATAAAGACCCGGATCTTACTCGGTTGTAGAGAAGCCTATATCTTGGCATGCCAAACTGTCCCACTGCTAATAAGAAAAAAACTGGGTGTAATTAGTGTTGGTAAACATGTCCAATTGCTATCCGAAGCCTCTTTTGTGCCTACTGATACACATTCACCACAATATCTTTGATATAAAGGGAGAATTTTTTAATCAAATTTTATTCTCTTCAATTGATATGTGGGTTGGCCAAGAGTTGAACATTGGGTTTTCCCAAAGACTAAATAGCTTCAATAGAAATCAGATATTAGTCAAAACAGTAGGTAGAAGACAAAATGAAAGTCAAGGTGTGACTTTCAAAAGTGGGGATATTATATAATTAATATCATTTGTCACTTGATAGATAATCTTGAAAAATATTACATAACATGTTTAGCACCAAGTGACACTTTTTTCTTCTTTTTTTTTTTCATAAAAAAGGGGAGGAGACCCAAATGTAGATCTACTCTTTCAAATTGTTTTGTTGGGGGAGGGGAGCTTGACTTTTCTGTCCTCTTGTGCCTTGTATGTCTGTTTCTGTATTCACTCTAATTCTGTTCTTCACTTCTCAAACAAGGTCTGTCTAAAGTCATCTCCTACTCTTTGTAATGTGTGGTCTGGATTCTGTTCTGGTGCCACTACATGAAAGGTAGCCAAAATTAATTACTTGGAATGATCACAGGCCTGCCAAAAGGTTTCTTATAATACACAATTACGTTTATGAAAACTTATAATTATTTTGTAATAATGAAAATGCTTATTTTCAATAAAACTGTTTCAATTTTATCTTTTTACTGATTTAAATGAACTTTCAAATTTCTCTTTTTAATTTAAGAAAATTTAGTCATGAATTCTGTATATTTTAAAAAATAATTTGATATGTAATATTTCAGAAGTACACAGATGTAAAATTTTAAAAGCATGCAAATTAACAAAATAATTTACAGTTCATTTTTGCTTAAGAAGCAAAGCTTCTTGAACAAATAAAAAATATTTAATTGCATATATAATAAAATCATTTGAACAAAAGAATATTCATCTTTTGTGTACTTCATGAACTTTAACTTAATCTAATTCTTGGTTGCTAAACCAATGCCTCTTCAGATATTGTTAGAAAACTGATGAAAGTATGAACTGTAGACCCTGTATCAATTCCTCTTTGTCTTTTTTGACTGCTTTTCATGTAATCGGTTTTTGAGAAAACATTTGTTCAATAATTTACTGTCATGTCGTGGAATGCCTTTTCTGGTTATGTGCAGTTTTTGCTATTAAGCAGCAGTAGTTTTGATAATTCGGATATGGCGTAGAATGAACAAAGACGTCATGTATATGCTGAGTTTTTTTTTTTTTCCTTTTTTGCTGCCTTCATCAAAGTTTAAATCAGTTATTTCATCTTGCTGCTAATGATATCTGCAGTAATTTTCTTGTTTTAAATTTTTTTTTCTTGTTTTAAATTTTTTTTTTTTTTTTTTTCCCCCTTTGAAAAAAAATGTGATTAACAATTTTTTCCCCCTTATATTTAATTGGCCACTTTTTTCTTTCCCTATCCAACACTCCATTAATTTTTTCTCTCAACCTTTTACTTGAATTGAAAGTATTTGGTAACTTTTTTCTTTCTTTTTTTTTTCTGTAAGGTATATTCTTCTCCACAAAGGATTTATTAGCTACATCTGATTAATGTAGGCATTTTTTGGATAAACTAACATTTCTGAAATTTTTCTTTAAGGATTATTGAATACTTTTTACATTTTCATAATGAATGAAAGAAAATAAATTTGTTTGTTTAATGAGACCCCACCTTTAAAATTACAAACACACACTCTGTAGTTAAAAAAGGTAACAAAATGAAACATTCTAGCCTTTTCTTTCTTTTTTTTTAATTATTTTTTTTCTTTTTAAACTTGAAATTTTAACTTAAAATCCATTGCATGTGTAGATCAACTAAAAGAATGGATAACTTGGATATTTGTACCTCTGACAAGTACAAACTGCATGCATAGTAATTAGTGTTAAAATATTTATAAATGCAATTATTCCACATTCAAAATGAAAGTTGGAAAATATTTTTTTGTCAAGAATCTAATGGTATTTTATTCATGGGAAATGGAAGGAACGTGAGGGTTCAGTACTGCTGTATTGTTAGGCAAAAAAGGGGACTAAAATCATGGAATTATTTGCCTGCAATATAATAATAATGTCATGCATAATCACAGGTGATAAGAAAAGTAGCAATTAGAGAGAACACTTGTAATGATTTCTACATTTTTAAAAAAAAAAAAGAGAGAGGAATACCTTTTGACTGAAGCAAATTTATAATTTTAATTACCAAATATAGCTAGGAAGAAGCTAATTTAATTTGCAAAGACTTAAGTTTCTTTCTGTGTCCCTCATTTTTTGTTATATCTGTTTGGAAGGAAAGTTCTCAATTGTTTGTAGAATAATAATTTATTTAGAAATTTCCATGACTTTCCTTCCAACAAAAAAAAAAAAAACGGAATATTTAATTCATTAGAATGCTTGTCTCCTGTCCCAAAAGATTTATCTAGATTTGAAAAAATATAAAGTCTAGAAATTAAAAGTACTTTTATTCAGTTTTCTTTGTTGATCCCTTTCTGCAAAATCTTAGTCATTGCAGAGAAGTATAATTGTAATTTTGTTTCAATGTAGCTTAAAAGTAGGAATTGATTTTCATACAAAAAGATTACTGGAATTCTTAAGCACCAGTTCTATGCTCTTAGTGTCATTTGGCAACCAGTCCAAGAAGAATTTGCTGTGGAAGTATATCCATTATTTTCATTGTTTGGACTATTGTCCTCTCCTTTATTACCATGTTTGCAACATTTCAGTTGTATACTCTAGTCTTCTTCAGGTGCTAGAAATTTTGAACTAACCCCATTATTTTGATCACTGGGGTATATCATTCTCATTCCATGTGCAATGCCACTTCTGGATATCATGTACTTATCTCCCTTTAACTCAACTCTCTGAGTTATTTGTTCACCACTGCTGTAGCCAGCTATTGAACTCACAGCTCTTTGGATAAAGTCACTGGATCTAACCAACGCATTTATCCACTAGGCCATGTATCCTCTTGGCAACAAAAATGTAGTCAAAAGTTCAAACAATTTAAATGTTATATACAGGTTTTTTTTTTAAACCTTGCCTCACATATGTATGTCATTTCCTGTACTAGATTAACTCTTTTGCAAAAAACCTAAATTGTCTTTGAAATGGCTAGAACAAGTCTAAAGAGAGCACTAAGATCTATTTGATGACAATGACAAAAGGAGTGCTGGAATACATCTTAGAGATCCCAAGGAAATTACTTTAAAAGAGACCAACACACTGTTTCCCTAGGTAGGCTATATTTTCATTGATGGCTGCGTATTTTCCAGGCTGAACTCATGTAATATATGAACATCAAAATAATAGTTAACATTCTCAAAGAAATTCTTTTGACTTTAAAGATTTGCCATTTTTTGTTCGACAGTACAGGATTCTTTTGCAGGATCAGTTAAGATGTGTTCTGTGTCCTAATTGGATAAAATGTGTCACATCATAAGGTGGTCTTCAAAAGGCAAATGTTAGGTCTTTACCAGGATTAAATATGTCAAAATTGAATCTATTTTATAAAGTTATTGGTGACATTCCAAAACTAACTCAAACCAATTTCATGGGCCAAATGTCCACAGTGCAGCCTATTCAAGATTGTCGCAAAAGTTGTCGCACGAATTGGTTATGATGCTAAGAAGAGAGAGCCAGCTGGTCAGTCAGATGGATAATGTACACGTCTTTGCTTTGCGTGATAAATTATAAAACAAATGTAATTCTTTGATCTGAAAATGTGTTTTCTTGAATTAATGCTTCACTTTAAGATACAAAAATATATTTATGCTCAAGAAGAAAGGGTGCTGGGAATATTGATTAACTTTTTTCTTTTTTTTCTTTTTTTAAATCTGTATCATTAGTGATCTCTCTGATTGTTGCTTTTTGGTATTAGCTGTGCCAAGCATGTTTCTTAACCGACTCTGGTGACAATTATAAGGACTTAAAAAAAAGAAAATAAGCATGCTCTCTTTCTTTCCCTCTTCTTTCTATAGAACGCACTCTCCTAAATTATTTTGCGTTCCTCTATCTTATGTGAATGTTTCTTCAACTAGGAGCATTGCTGCTTCTTTCATGATCTTCAATCTTCTTTCATTAATTTGTTTTCTTCTCTTTTTTATAACCTTGCCAGTGATGGAAGTAATCCTTGATCTTATTTCAGATGCAATATAAACAGATTTTTAAACAATTTCCCATTACTTTCTGTGGATACTGTTTCATCAAAACCTGTTTGTACTAAATATTTTTTTTAATTTCTCAACTTGGATTTTTTTTTTTTTTTAATGTAGCTCTTCTTTTATATAGCTTTTATATGAATGTCTTTAGAGTAAAGCTTTTAGAATTATAGGCTACCAAATGTGTTTTTTTTCTCTGGACTTGGCTAGAAGAACTCATCATTTCTCTGAGGAGCATGTACCAATTATATGTATAATATAAAAGCAGATTAAAGATTGATGGATTTGTTTTTATGGCTTATCAACCATTTCGCAAGTTATTTAAAGCCAGAAAATTATAACAATGTGTTTTTTTAAATAATGATTTATTACTGATACAAGTCCTGCTAATTAACCCTTATGGGAGTTAATTATGGTGGGAGAAGACATGGATTCATGCCTTTCTCATGGACATAAGTAAAGATAATGAATCCAACCGGAATTCAAACTCAACTCTCCAATTTCCTATTCCAGGCCATCATCCATTATGCTACACGCACATCCAAGCTTACAGCACCTGGTATACCTCAAGTGGTCACCCATTCCAGGTTCAACATTGCTTAACTTTAGTGCTCATACTAGATATACCTGTGTGCTTGTTGTAAAAAGGTTAAAAATAGTTCTCCAGCAGGATTAGAATTTCTTATATGAAGCATCGTCAGTCATCTTTACCACCCCAATTCTAAATTGTTACTCTAAAGTCATTTCATAGCTTAACCAAATAAGGTAGCTCCCCAAGGATTGAGCTCCTGAAAGATTAAGCAGTACAACTTGAAATTTTAACTGAGGTTAACACTTCATCTCCAGTTCATACTATTTACTAATGATTATAAAATAAAGATCTGATAATTAAAAAAAAACAAAACAAAAATAATGCTTCCTATAAATTATATGAATAGCCGGTTAATGCTTTAAGGATCTATACCGAATCATATCGCTACATCTATCTGCTAGCAAAATATACAACAAATGGTTTAAAAATAGTTTCTGTGTCTCTATGCTTATTCTTTACCACTTCCAAAATTGATTCTTAGCATCCTCAGACTTCATCACTGTTCAAGGATGAAGCAAAGTCATCTTGTTTCTTTTAGAACTTCTTCTTCTTGACAGCTTGCACGGCATCAGTAGAAGACATTTGTGCATTTTTCAGGATGTGAACTTTTTCCTATTTCTGACATTTTGTTTGTCCTGTTTTGCAAGAATTTCAATGTTTGTTTCAGTCCAGAAAAATTTTATATATATAATGTTTATTGTTTAATAATTTGACCATGTAATCATGTAATTTACATTTTGTGAAATTCATGAATTTGTTTTAATGGCATTGTTATTAAAACAAATTTAAAAATGAAAATGATTACTTTCAAATAAATATCTAAAAATAAAATTTGTTTAACAGCTATAAATCAGAAATTAAATTTAATGAAAAACATTAGAAAATTAAGATTTTTTTTTCTTTTTTAATTCATATTTCAATAAAATTACAAGTATTTAGCATGATAAGTATTTTTTTAAATTTCAGTTTTATTTATCTCTGAATTTTTCAAAGATATATTTCTGATTATGTTGAGATTATCACAGAATGAGAATGGTCTCGTTCCAAAAAAGAAACAATTGGGGTTTATCTAAAGTATTTTTGTTTTTTGCATTCCTTTTGTGTTTCAAAGCTAACAAAATGATCTAAATGTGGTGCCTATTGATAAACTTTGCACTTCTAAATATTCCTAAGTGCTGATGCCCAGGCTCAACTAGTTTAAGGAATTACAGTTAGACATTTTTATTTTCTTGCACTTCCCAAATATTGTGAATGGCTTTGAGGCTCTGTTAAGAATGATGTCTCAGAATTGTTAGAATTTTGTTGTGTAACCTATTCATCATTGACCCCAGTTGAAGTCATAGTCCACAATCCTCAGGCCTTCTTTAATTGTGAAATCTTTTTTATAGTATATGCCTTGACAGGGCTATATACTTACAGACGTCAGAGTTGTTGTTATTTTAGAACCCAGTCTACCCTGCTATTTAAATTTTTATGGCAAACTTGTTATGTAAACAAAAGAATAAAAGGTTGAAATGATAACACAACAAATGGAGGTAAGACATGTTCGAGATAAGAGTTTTTTATTTGCCTGTGATATACAACATTCAATTGTTAGCTCGTTCTGGGGTATCTTATTTGTGGACAACAGTTTGTTTTTGGGTATAATACAAGGTAGAAGTTGAGGTAGACACATGAGAAAATCAACATGTATATGAAGTAGAATGAGAGAAAAATTGGTGGGAGTTGGGGGGGTCCATGAGTTATTGCATTGTAGTAGTCAAGACTTTAGTGGTGTATTTTTGGAGCCTTTATATACAGTGTCAGATGGATTTTGACAATTAGATTATGTTAGTGGGTTCGTGCTACTTGTCATGATTTGTATTTATTTTCAAGATGAGGAATTTTCAATAATCTTGGAATTATTTTGAACTTTTGTTCTTATCTTGGTTGATATAGATGTTATAATAGACACAACCAAGATGAGAACAAAAGTTCAAAATTACTGAAAATTACTCATCTCAGAAATAAATACAAAAAAATATATCTTTACCATAATTGTCATTTCTTATAAATAAAACTTTACTGTAGTTTGGATGCAAATCCTTGTTCAGAAAATCTTCAAATTATATAATTTGATTTTTTATATATATATATATATATATATATATATATATATATATATCAGTCTAAAGTTTCCAAATAATTATTTGCCAGCAAGATACTTACATGCTATTGTAGGCACATTTCTGGCCTTTCATCATTTAGTTTTTTTCTCTTTGGCACTTTGTCTATTAGATACTTAGTTCCTTCGGCACTTTGTCTGTTCAACATTTTGTTCTTTGATACACACCACACACCCTAACCACCATTATAAAATTTGAAAGAAAAGATGCAGCTGAATTGTATTAATAATTATATAATATTAATGGTGTATATTCATCAATACTCTTTTAGAATAAAGGTCTGTAAAAACAAAAATACTTTGAATACACTCAAATATATCAAAACATTTTTGAGTTGCTGTTTTATAGTTTACCAATGTAACGTATTTTAGTCAATAATATGAATTAATAAGAAAAATGACCTGTAATAATCTAATTCCATTTAGGTTGGATATGAAAATTTTGTATATGAAAATACTTATAAATTGTGCTATAAATTCTTTTTTCTTTTTTTTTTTCCTTTTTTTTTTTTTCTTTTTTTTTAATCTGCATGTTTCCATTCTTTTGGATTCATTTGAATGAAAAAAAAATGTCTTTTAACTATCTTTTTTTTTTCTTTCTTATTTCACATTCTCTCTCTTAACAATAAAACTTATTCTATCAACCAATCTTCAGAAGATTTATTTAAATTTTCATTAAATTCTATGATCATTCTTTATCAGTGAACCAAATCCTATCTATAAAACTCTCGGCATGATTTAAATGCATTCCTTTTAATATTTCTTCAATTCTTATTTTTCTTCATTCTTATATAATGTTTTTAAAAAATGAAATAATTTTAAGACATTGGTAAGTATCTGAGATTTTTAATTAAAAAATTACTTATTAAATATTAAAGATAAAATCTGATGATGCATGCAAAGTTTCATTTTTCTGAAATTTCCTCTAATAGTATTGCTGAATTTGATGATGGCCACTTTGTTGTAAAAGATTTTTATACTTTGACTACTTAAAAAGTTTAAGAAATAGATTCTTCCTGTGCCTTGTCTACAACGATGGTCTTCATTATTATATTACTTCATCGGCAATCAAAAACATTGTCTTTAACCATTTTTATGAAAATGGTAGCTATGTACCTATTGGCAAGGAATATAGATTTCTAATACAAAATTGAATAAATAGGGATTAGTAAATAAAGGTATTAATCTTTTTTTGAAAGAACAAACTGTTCTGTTTCCTTAAAGAATTCTGAAAAATTAACTGTATTGCAACTGAACAGATTTAAAATATTTTTGACTAGGAAGAGCAGTTAAAAGTTAATTTAGTTGTAAATCTTTGCATTGCACTTGAAAGAAACTCCATGTGCAAGGTTTCATTTATTTTGACATTTAATGTAGCTAAAGCAAACAGTTAAAAAAATAAATCACCAAAACATTGACAGTAGATGACGAGAAAATGTGAAATCTTTTAAAATGGTGTATTTTGCTTGAATTTATTTTATCATTAATGATGTAACAGTATTTTTTATGAACCCTGTTCTGTGTTTATAGCAATCTGGACTGAATATATCCAATCCTGAAGTCCTTTACCTGCCAAATGTGACCTATGAAGATGCTGGTTGGTATACATGTGTTGCTTCCAATTCAATGGGCTTCAAGTACCAAAGTGCCTGGCTTACAGTTGTTGAACCAGAAGAAGGTAATGATGTTTGGGTATCAGCCATATTGTCAAATCTAGTTCTTTGAGGCTATCAAGAAGGAATTCTTGCTGAATTTTCAAAGAAAAAACATGCCATAGAAAGAAAAAAGAATTTTGTGAAAGAATTGAGTAATTCTGGTATTCAAATCAATGTAAAATATTTGCTTTCTAGTTTTTTTACTAACTTCTAAACAAGTGTGTGTGTATTTTCCATTTGCAAACAAGTTTTTATGCAACCTAGGTTTTGTAATAACTTGTTTACAAATGGAAAATATTCAAAAGTTCTACAATATAATTGTATTGAACACTTTTTAATACAAATGTGCACTGGTCTAATCTTATGACCAGAAACTAAGTAATTAAACAAATATATATATCCCACTATCATTAACCCCCACCAACACCTTGAACAAAACTAAATAAATATAAAGAGAAAGGATTACCAGTTCTTTACACACCTCCTGATGAGACATTGAAGTTTCAATGCTGAAACGAGTGTACCTTCGTAGAGGTTATATATAGAATAATTATGTACATGTTCTAAAATATAATTTATAATAAATAATCACAGCTGTATATATTATATATCAAGCACTGTTTTAAATTAATGCTTTGGACGTTGTAAGAATTCTTCGTTCTGTATTCACTAGGATATATATATATATATATATATATATATGTGTGTATTTGTGTGTGTGTGTGTGTGTTTTTACAGCTTTTACCTACTAAGGCAAAGTAGAAGTTTATCCATTATTACCTGTTCAAGATTGGGTTTCCGGTTCCTCTTAGTTTTTTTCCATTCTCTTTCACTCCAAGATGGTCCTTTCATCTTAGTGGCATTATTGTCTTAGGATAAATTGATTAAAAGGAAAAAGTCATGTTGTATATCTTTGTTAGAAATATTGATAACTTGTTTTGGTGTGTCATGTTACTCAAACTAATCACAACATAAATTTTTATTTATAAAGAAACCTATAACATTAAAGGCTATAGAAACAGAAAATTCACTCTGCCTAAGTAAATTATTCTGTAATTTTACATTTAAGTTTTGGCTGCTTTACATTCTATAATCTTAATCAGTCTTTCTGCCATTATATTAACCTTTCTACTAGTGTTTTAACTTTAACATTATTGCGACATTTTTTATTGTTTCTGAGAAATCTTTGCTTGAATATTGTTTTATTTTCCTTTGTGTATCTTTTTAATTCTGCATAAAAAATTGATACCCAACATGTCTCAAAATAAAGCAATTTTTATCTAAAAATAAATTTTCTAATATCATTTCAGTACAAAGTTTTATTTTTAAGACTTAAATCTGTCATCTGTTTCTAAGACCAATTATCACCGGAAATATATTATTAAGTTTAGAGGGTAATCTTTTAACCACACACACCTTGGGAGTGGGGCATATTAAAGATGTCCGCATTGAATGGATAAAAATAAAAATTTGTTCCCTTAATTTTCATTCTGATTCTCATCACCATTTTTCTTTTCCTTCTTAGCAACTCTGTTTCCAAGCCAGTCACCCGTGACAATGGACGCACTCTCCAAATCTGATACCTATGTGCTGATAGCTGTGGTAGCAACATTTCTGATACTGCTCTGTGTAGTGTTGGCTGTTGTGTGTTTCAGGCGTAGAAAACGACATAAAGGAACGGAATACAAAAAGAGGGTTATTGTGATGAAACCAGTAAGTTGCTTTTTCCTCATCTCATGTTTGCAACAACATGCCGGAGGGGGGTCTTATTCCAAATTGTGGATTGCCATTCTTCAGTTTTTGACACAGTTGGTTTGGGAATACTTGATAATAGACACCATGAAAAATGAAAATATATATAACACTCTTACTATAAACATTATTTTTAATGGGTACCTATGTTTAGGTTGAAATACCTGTTTTTTTGTTTTTTTTTTTCCTATTTTAATGTGAAAGTTAATATCCCGTATTAACATATCTCCTTTTTCCACCAGGAGAAATTGCTGTATAGCTAAAAGTATGCCATTACTAATTTAGCCACCGGCAACCATCATTATAACAGTACAGCTATAGGAGTGGCTTCCCAAATAGAACAAGGGGATACAGGTTCAATTCCTGTTGAGACAATTTTTCTTTAGAACTTTTTGATCTAGGCTAGTAGATATTAATTTCACTGTTTTAGAAAAAAAAAAGTGTCAATTCAAAACACATCTACCCACTAAAAATAATGTTTATAACTATAAGAAATAATACCAGATTAAAAAATAATAATTTTAAAACACTTAAAGATTTTATCTATACTGCGGAATTTTCTGGTAATTTAGTTGACCATCCCTGTGTAGTGAACTCTTCTAATGACAGTATAAATAGAATTTTCTGTTAACTTAATACACAAAACTCTATAATCTAAAGAGAATGCTGTTTGTTTAATATTCAGCAATTATCGAAACAGAAAAGCAACATGAAGTTTTTGATATTTTATAAGTACAATGCAATTTCAGAATTGCTTAATCGTTACAACTACTTTTTTGATTAAAGAAGTTTATCTGGAATTTTAAATTATATCAAGAGTGAGTCTTTGTAGCTAAAAGATTAACTTGTTAATTACTGCACCAAGGTATGTTTTCAGGTAGATTATTGGTCTTGATCTGGCATCTTGGCTTCTGTCAATTTCCTACCACCAAACATATCCTCCCTGTGCCTTTTCTATAAATAATTTTGTAGTAATTGTTCTCATGAACTTTCCTGTATGGTGCCTAGATTTTCAAAACTTAAGCACCGTACTAGATTGGTAACAAGGTCTCATCATTTTACAGTTGAAATGACTAGATGTAACCATAAGTTCTATGCTAAAAGTTTCTTCTCTCACACTTCTTGATTGTGAAACTCTCTTCTAATTTCTTGCTTACCAGTCAACTT
Source organism: Ascarosepion bandense (assembly GCA_037127315.1). Classification (NCBI taxonomy): domain Eukaryota; kingdom Metazoa; phylum Mollusca; class Cephalopoda; order Sepiida; family Sepiidae; genus Ascarosepion; species Ascarosepion bandense. The sequence continues at coordinate 45,483 of JBBBDQ010000138.1, forward strand.
TAATCTTCAAAGATTTAAATGCAATGTTAATCATTTGTATTAATTCCTGTTCTTTTATTGTTCTCTATACTTAATGGGACCCTTTCTTTTTTTTTTTTTTTTCATATTCTCTCACGCTCAGTAATGCCTTACATCGTGGCTTCTATTGCCTTGCTCAGGATGAAAAAATAAGAGTATAATTAAAATTTGATTTTATACACTCAAAACTTGTATCTTAATGTCTGCAGTCAGTATTTTTTTTTTTTTTTTTTTACTATTAATTTAGTTTAATATTAAAATTTATTATTAACTCTACTCCTTAAAGACTATTTGCAGTTTCTTTCTGGTATTGGGACAGTAACAAGAGAGCTTGTTTCCATTTTGTTTATTGTTTCTTTCTCCAATTTTGTTTACTATTTCCTCTTTTAAGATAATGTCAGAATAGAGATTTCTGTTGATCAAATTTTAATGAGATTTTGATGGAATGCAAATTAACCTTTTTTTTTTTTTTTTTTTTTTTACTCCCCTTAATTCTGCTGAAAATTCTGTTTCAGAATGATTTGTATTATCAGAAGGATCCTCAGAATGTAATGCAACCTTTAGTGCCCCAAGTGAGAATTGAAGGCCCTCGAAGACGACTCTCTTCAGAATTGACGACAATGTCTGAATATGAAATTCCATTGGACAAGAATTGGGAGTTCTCTCGTGATCGGTAAGTTGTTTGAGCTCTGTACTTGGAAATTATGTTGGGAAATTTTTTACTAAGCTCATTCATCAAAGGTTTTCTTACAATGAAACACTGGCGAACCCTCTGACCCTGCAAATTACCGCCCTATCAGCCTTCTTCCGATCTTTGGCAAAGTGTTCAAAGCCATTATCAACGCCGAGGTGGTTCAGCATCTCACAGCACACAGGCTCCTCTCGGACAAGCAATATGGTTTCCGCTTCACCAGGTCTACTGCTGATATGCTAACAACCATCACCGAGTACATATACCAGGCACTCAACAGGAATGGTGAAGCCCGAACCGTTGCATTGGATATATCTAAGGCATTCGACAGAGTTTGGCATGCTGGCCTTCTATGTAAACTGCGGAGCTATGGTATAACTGGACATTTGTTTCAACTAATCCAGTCATTCCTCTCTAACTGCACAATGAAGGTGGTATTAAACGGACATGCCTCTCAGAACTACCATAAAAACGCAGGTGTCCCCCAAGGCTCCATCTTAGGTCCTACACTCTTCCTGATATACATTAATGATCTCCCTGATTCCATAAGAGCCCAAATAGGTTTGTATGCCGATGACACCACAGTTTACTCTCGCCTCCAACAAAAATCTGGTGTAGGCGTCAAAGCTAAACTCGCAGCCGAGATTGAAAAAGACCTCCAATCCATATTGGACTGGGGTAAGAAATGGCTAGTAAACTTTAATGCTTCTAAAACGAAGCTACTCTCAATTAACCATCATCAACAATCTCACCTACCTCCCATTAGCATGGACCAGGCTTGCCTCCCAGAGAGTAAAACACTATGCCTCCTTGGTCTCACACTTTCAGCGGACCTCAAATGGAATGACTATATCGAATCCATTGCTAAATCCGCTGCTATGAAAGTCGGTTCTCTGTGTAGGGCCTGGAAGTTTTTTCCGTCTAAATCTATCCTGCACATATATAAATCTACCATCTGCCCGTGCATTGAATACTGCTGCCATATCTGGTCGGGTGCCCCTGCTGTTCTCCTCGGGCTTCTCGATAAGGTACAGAGGAGGGTCTGTAATGTGATAGATACCGACTTGGCAGACCGCCTGCAGTCTCTCTCCCACCGGTGCGACGTGGCTTCCCTGTGTCTCTTCTATAAATACTTCCACGGCTTCTGCTCCGATGAACTTAGATCACTAGTGCCCCCTAAATACGAATTTGCATGAGATACTAGATTAGCAACTAGATCCCACCCTTTTACAGTGAAACCGATAAAATGCAGCCGTAACTTCTACTCCGACAGTTTCTTTCCTCGCACTTCCCGACTGTGGAATTCTCTTCCAAATGATTGCTTCCCCGACGGCTACAATCTCCAGGAGTTTAAATGTAAGGTCAAAAGACACCTCCTAACACACTAACCTGCTCCCATTCTATCAAGCACTCTTCCCATCTGCCCAACCCTCATCCTCGCTATCCTTACTCATCTGTCACTTTCCTCCTGACATTCCCTATGTCTAACCACTCCTTCTCTTTACCTTCCCCTATGTAGCCCCATGCGCAATAGTGGCAGTGGAATGCCTTGCTTGTGGTGAGATGATTTTTTAAAAAAAAAAAAAATTACCAGAATTATTGGAATTGGGTGGAATACAGAACTTATGAATTGATGTGGATAACTACCATGTTTATTCCAATGTGAATTTGGAAGGGCTAAAGTTACAATTTGCCACAACCAAATTTCCCAAAGTTTTATATGTTAATAATTACTCTTATTACTTTGATCATTATAAGATCTTCAACAAGACAAATGGATGGTCCATGTAACTCAAAGAGAAAATAATGACATAATCAAGATGTTGATTTTCCACATTACTTCAAACAAAGTTAATAAGGGCACACCCCACAATCAATGCTGGAAAGTGTGATAATAGCTACTGGACTCCAGAAAAGTATTTTCCTGAAAAATTGTTTTAAAACAAAATTTTATAAATTTCATCTGACAGAAATCTACTATTCATCCATGCATTGAATATTGTTGCCATATCTGGTCTGGTGCTCCTGCTATTCATCTTGAAGATCTCAACAAAATCCTAAGAAGGATGAAGATCTCAACAAAATCCTAAGAAGGATGAAGATCTCAACAAAATCCTAAGAAGGATGAAGATCTCAACAAAATCCTAAGAAGGATGAAGATCTCAACAAAATCCTAAGAAGGATGAAGATCTCAACAAAATCCTAAGAAGGATCTGAAACACAATCTATCCTAACTTAGCAGTTTACTTTCAGTCACTTTCTCACCAATGTGATGTGGCTTCCATCTATTTTTTCTATAAATATTTTCACAGCTTCTGATCTGATGAGCTTCTTTCTCTGGTGCCCCAACCACATGAATTTACTCTTGCTTCTAGACTGACAACTAGGTACCACCCTTTTACTATCAAAATAGTCAAATGTAACTGTCACTTCTACTCTATCAGCTTCTTTTCTTGCACTTTCTACCTGTGGAACTCCCTTCCTTATACTTGCTTCCCTAAGAGCTACAATCTCCAAAAGTTTAAATGCAATGTCAATTGCCATCTTTTACCTCCCTAAATCCCATCTGTCTCTTAATTTTTCTTCGGCATCTTCTGTACCCTGTTTCTTCTCTCACTGTAACCTCCTGCACACAGTGTCTGTCCTGCCTTGCTTGGGGTAAAGTGATTATAAAAAGAAAAAAATAGTGATACTGGCTGCTCGGTCAATGAATGTTGATTTCCTAAACTGTTGTTTTTCCGCTTCTTTTTGTCCCACTATTCATTGCCTAATATTTACATTTGCAGATTGATTATGGGCAAGCAATTAGGGTCCGGAGCTTTTGGTGTTGTGATGAAAGCAGAGGCAATTGGTATCGGAGGGAAGAAAGGAAGAGTAGCTGTGGCTGTGAAAATGTTAAAAGGTAAGATGATGGTTTCAATCTCATAAATGACTGCTAAAAATGCTCCCTCCTCAAATTTATATACAAATCCCACAGGTGCATGCTGGGATTTCTTTTGAGCCAATAAAAATGAACAATTCTCATTTTTACACAATTTTTCTTTCTTACCTTAAAGACAGACAATTATAAACACTTAACTGTATCCCTTTTGCATGTGAATACTATTTCTATTTTGAAACTTTTTATTTTGTTGGTGTCTTACAATCGTTTTTGCCTTGCATTACATTGTCTTGTCTTATATTCTTTTGCTCTGTTCTTTCTGCTTATTGTTAAAAATCAGCAATATTATTGGTTCTGACCTGGCATCTCGGCCTCAGCCACTTTTCCCTCACCATAATATAGCTTCCTGTGTCTTTTCTAAAAATACTTTCACGATAATTGTTCGGATGAACTCTTTGCTATGCTACCTAGACTTATAAATTTAATCACAGTTGAATTGGCTAGATGTAACTAAATTCTAACTAACAATTTCTTTTCTTTCACTTCTCACTTGTGGAACTCTTTTCCGGTTCCATGCTTTCCAGCCAAATTTGATCTTTAAAATTTTAAATGCAATGTCAAATGTTATCTACTATCTTTTTATTACACTTCTATTGTTCTCACTTCTTAATATTTCTCTTAATTTTTTTTGCTCTCAGTGATACCCTTAGTGGCTTTACTGCCTTGCTTGGGGTGAAATGATGTTTAAAATAAAGAAACTATAAATAATATCTACAGCCCATATTTCTTGTTTCCTCAATTTTAAATAGTCATACTTAAATCCTTTTAAAAAGATCTATTATCATTGTCTATTGCTTTACATGTGTGTGTGAGGTTTGTAAGTATTTATATCAAATTAAGATGCAATTTTTTTTTTTTTTTTTTTTTTTTTTTAGTATTTGTCCCTATAGAAAAAAAGCTTAATGCATGTCCAATATGTTTAAGGTAAAAAAAAAAATTTCCAAAATCATATCTTTTAGCATTGCATAAATTTTGTTTTGTTCATATTTATAAAACATGCCAATACTAATCAATGAATGATTAGCAAGGAAGGGTAAACATTTTAAGCTCATTTTTTATGTGACATGTCACCTCAGAACATGACATTCATGGCTCTTCACAGCATCTTGTTCTTTATAGCACTAAGCAAAGTCTGTTCCCTTAAGTTACTTGCTGTTTTTCTCTGTCCCTCTTGCTTTCAATATGTCCTGTGAGTGTTAAATTACCCAAGCTTTCTCTCAGCATTGTGTCCCAGAAATTTCAAATGTCCTCGGTTGTAAGTGTTCTTTTCATTCTCATTTTCCTTCAAACTGCCTCATTGTTCACTAGTTCTGCCCATGGTATTCTCAACATCCTTTTTCAGAACTGCATTTTTATTACCTCAAGTCCTTACTTAATCTTGGTCCTGGGCATGACAGTAAACTGCATCTGGCAGCAAGGCCTCTGATTAGGAGATTGTGAGGAGCATGAAACTACCTCTTAATTTGACTCAGAGTGGTAGCACCTGTTAGGGTCCCAACTATGGCTGAAATTGTGGGGTCTGTCAAACTGGGCTCAAAATACTATGAAAATGTAAAAAGAGGCTTCTATAAAAAATTTTAAAAAAATACATTTTTGAAGGAAAAAAAATTATTGAATATAAAACTAGAAAACATTGTCAGTTTTCTAAAATACAAAATTTTTTTTTTTTTACATCAAAACTGTGACTTAAACAACCTTCTCACTATAACCAAACATTTAACAAAAATACCTTAAAACCCCACCTTTTTGGCATTAAATAATCCACAGAGGATGGTATGCCGTTAAACAAAACTCAAACTTAATCTGTGAGAAGCTTGTCCAGCATTAACTGTCATATAAGAGGATTGGTATTACATAGCAATTCAGCATGCTTTTCTAACGGAATTTGCCTGTTAATATTTTGCTAAGGTTTAGGATTTTTTCCTACCTTTCCCCACTTCCTGTTTTGCCATACATTAACACACACTTGTTACTTACTGTTTTTTTCTCTGCCTCCTTTACCTTCAATATATCATGTGAGTGTCAAATTCCTCAAGTCTTTTTTTTTTCTATTTATGGGTCTTACATTTTGTTTTGTCTTCATTTTCCTTAAAACTTTCTCATTGCTCACATGTTCTGCCCATGGTATTCTCAACATCTTTCTTTTGAACTGCATTTTTGTTACCTCAAGTCTTTATTTTATCTGTGAAAAGTTTGTTCAGCATTCACTTTCAGGAGAATTGATATTGTGTGTAGCCGTTTCTTTGTTTCTGACAAAATTTTCTTCTCTCTTAATATTTTGCATAGTTTCTAAAACGCATCTTCCGTTCTTTGGGTTTCTGTGTCACATTTTCTGTTACCTGTTACAATACTGCCCAAATAATTCAGTCAGTCAGTTAAGTGCCATACGTGATACATGCTTGGGGCAGTCATGTCTTGAAAGAGACATGACTGACTGGGCAGGATATTATCCCACAGTAGGTTGTCATTATTTTTCTGCGGTAGATTGGTTGTCAGCCAAGTCTATAGAACCCAATCTGTCCTGTTATTTAACCTATAACTGGAGGGAAGAGACAGATTAATGCTTTTCCCAAGGGTGTTTGTGCGTAAGTGAATGCAAGGAATTCAACTGGAATTCAAACTCGGCTCCCCGATTTCTTGTTCTGAGCAGATAACCACTACAGATAATTAAATTTCTGTATTTCTTTAATTTTGACATTCTCAATACAGACCCTTTTTTTTTTTTTTTTCTGGCAACCATGCATTTTTATTTTTTACAATTAATAGTTAGTCTTTATTCATCTTTTTCTTTATACTACATTGTCTAGGGGTTCTTTCAGATAAATTTGCCATCAGCACAGTGCTACCTGAATATCTTGTTAAAATTGTATTTACCATTGATAAATTCTGGTAGGTCTTCTGGGTTTCTTAGGATAGTCTTGCTGTATAAGTTGAAAAATCCGGTGAGAAGATGCATCCTGGCCTCTTAGTTATTTGTATCCAAATTTGCATGTTGGATTTAAAGAACAGCTTGAAATGTTCTTGAAAGTTTAGTTTCAAATATAGCATTAAAAAATTATGAATTCATTCAATATCACTTTTTATATTTTTGTAGAGGATGCCACTGAACGAGAATTAGCAGACCTGGTACAGGAAATGGAAGTGATGAAAGTGATCGGCTCCCACAAAAACATCATCAATTTATTGGGCTGCTGCACTCAAAATGGTAAGCAAATTGTTCTCAGGTTTTTATTGATCTGTTTTTATGATTTATCAACCTTTTTGCAGGTTATTTAAATTCAGAAAATATTTTTAGATTGTAAGATATTTTTTTATGATAAAGATTACTAAATTAAATATTTTTAGATTGTAAGATATTTTTTTATGATAAAGATTACTGATAAAAGTCCTGATTAACCTATAATATGGGGAGAAGAGGTGGCGTCATACTTTTCCCAAGGATATTTGCATATAAGTGAATATCACATACCTAACTTGAATTGGAACTCAGCTCTCTGATTTCCAATTCTGAGCTCTTATCCATAACATCACCCGCACATTCACACTTGCAGTGCTTGGTATTCCCAAGTAGTCACCCATCTCGGTACTAACCAGGCTTTACATTGCTTAACTTTAGTGGTTGCATGAGAACTGTGATTAATTATTAAGACTTGTATCAGTAAATCATTATTTCCAAAGGGGTTCTTACAATCTAAGAATATTTTCAAACTTTAAATAACCTGCAAAGGGTTGATAAGCTATAAAGAAGAAAAAAAATCATGCTACTGTTTTTTTTGTCATGCTTTACTTGCATTTTCTCATTTTCTCCCTTATTCCTTCCAAACTTCATTGCCTGTCCATGGTTTTTATCTAATTGTAATAAATAAAAAAAAAACATGGTTTTGGCTCATGCAATATTTCTGCTGCATTCTCTCTCTCTCTCTCTCTCTCTCTCTCTCTCTCTCTCTCTCTCTCTCCTCCTCCTTCATACATTTTGCTTTTCCAAATCACTTCCACTTATTCATGTGCTTTCTTGATCAGAAGTGTAACCAATTTCAGTCAAGCAGGATTGGGCAGATAATACACTCTGATCCTAGAAAGAGAAGATCTGGTTTGTTTGACAGCATATCGACTTCTTTTGGGTCATTCAGTACCAAAATTTAATTTTCTTAGGATCTTTGGTAAAAAAAAAATTTTTTGTACTATTAAAATCTACTGCTGGAATCTTTTTTTTTTTTTTTTTTCCCCCTCTTTTGTCTATTACTGTAAATTTTTACAATAAAAAATGTATTCTTATACTTTCATTGTATTTTGACCCTGTTTTGGGGGTTCATTATTGTCTCATAGCTTGGACTATAATAGGTGCTACCATCCCAGGTCAAGGTGAACCTGGGAACAACAACAATTAAGAGGTGGCTCTTTGCTCTTCAAAACCTTCCAATCAGAGGCCTTGTTACTGGATGTAGTTTATTGCCATACCCAGAAAAAAAGCATAGAAAAGGATAAGTCAGACATGCAGAATAAAATTGTAATATTTTAATATTCTTAATCAAATCTTAGTTTAAAGTTTATCAAACTGAAGATTATAGGGTGTGTGTTCTTTTCAACCATCGGGAGTCACCAGTTGTAGGGAGATGGTTAATGTTTATTAATTCGGCTTTGTGTTATATATAACCAAACTTCTTACAGCTTACAAGTGTTATCCAGAATTATCAGAAGATTTTCACCAGATGGTTGGTAGTGAGTTGGAGGTTGGATTTGTGTGGAAGAATAAAATATGCATTTTTTTTCATGTTTAAATAGAAATTTATTAAAAGAATAGAATTAACAAGAATAGGTAGAATGTAATTGTTCAATGAGAAACAAGTAATGAGTTAATGTTATCAAGAGTTGAAGAAATGTTTGTAGTAGTCCACCCACATCTATTGAACAGGTGAAGAGGCTCCTCCCTTGTTTCCGGTTTTCTCTTTTCTAATCTTCTCACTCCCCCCCACCCAATTGGAGTAGATAGACTAAACTATCGCCCGGTTCACACTCCACCCACATCTATTGAACAGGTGAAGAGGCTCATCCCTTGTTTCCGGTTTTCTCTTTTCTAATCTTCTCACTTTTTTTTTTTCCCAATTGGAGTAGATAGACTAAACTATCGCCCAGTTCACACTCCACCCACATCTATTGAAAAGGTGAAGAGGCTCATCCCTTGTTTCCTGTTTAGGATGCGGTTTCCGGTTTTCTCTTTTCCAATCTCTTCACTCTTATGTAACCCCCTGCACATCAGTGGTGTTACCGCCTTGCTCGGGGTGATATGATTTTTTTTTTTTTAAAAAAAGTAGTAATTTGTTAGAAAGAGTTAGGCGTGTGTATGTATAAGCATTTGTTTATTAGGAATGTCTTCGGATGAAGAAGTAAAATGAATTGACACACAGTTTCTCTCACTCTCACTGCTCCCATCTCTGACTGGCTGAAGGTGAAGTATTTATAACATTTAGATTTTTCCACTGGATTGCAAAGTCTTTATGGTCTTGCAAATCGCTTCCATTGGTCAGAAAATCAATTTAACATCTACTTGTGAGTTTTCTTTAAGCACATGGTCAATCCTTTTTCTATTTGGGGAAAAAACCAGGATTTCACACGTCATTGTGAATTTTTGTAAAAGTGAAGAAGATTCATTTTAATTCCTAATTTCCTATCCACCACAAAACAACTTTCACATCTTTTAAATAAATCTATTTTGTATTATATTGGCAACATTCTGCAGTAGATTATTACTTTTTGTTGCACCTTATTCAAAAAGAATGATTTTCAGGCTTTTATTAATAGCTTTTTGTGAGATTACTGTGCACATGTTTAAATGGGGTTGTTTAAAAGACATGGTAGAATCTTCAAAGCTGTCCCTGGTTAAATCTTTTAACTTTTTTTGCAGGACCCTTACTTGTAATTGTTGTTTATGCTCCTCATGGCAACCTCCGAGATTTCTTACGAGAGCGAAGACCACCTGTCAGGTCAAGAGAAGGATATGAACGGCCAGTTGCAACAAGGCCCCTCACACTAAAAGACCTTATTTCATTCTCTTATCAAGTTGTTCGGGGGATGGAATATTTGGCTTCCAAAAATGTGAGTCACTTAGAAAACCTTTTTTTTCTTTTATTAATTAACAAAAAACAAAATTAATTTTTTCATTAAATAATTTTTTCCTGCTCTTTTTTTTTTTTTTTAAATTTTAATTTGCAGTGTATTCACCGAGATCTAGCAGCACGAAATGTGTTAGTAGCAGAGAATTATGTATTAAAGATTGCTGATTTTGGGCTGACAAGGAATCTTCAAAATATTGACTACTACAAGAAGACAACAGATGTGAGTTTGCATTTTTGTTTAATAGTTTATTCACTTTGATCATTACCTATAAAGATGTTGTCAAGTATACAAGGCGTGCTCAATAAATTGTCTAAATTTTGAAAAAATGAATATAACACTGACATCTCATTTTAACATATATTTACCAAAATTACACGAAAATATCTTGAAATACTAAAATACAACTTACAACTTTGGAATCTCCTGTAACTCTTCTGGACAGTCTCCTTCTTTATTTTGGTGAATGTTGCCATAATCGTTGCCTTCAGTTCATCTTTGATATTACTAAGAGTTTTTTTTTTTTTTTTTTTTTTTAATCTCTTACTCAGTTGTGCCCCACACATAATAATAATACTCAAGGGGGTTGGGGTCTGGGGAATTAAGTGGGCAGATGTAAAATAAGAGATGGTGTGGTCACAGAAATTATTTGACAGCCATGATTAGGTTCTCCTGCTTGTATGCATAGTGCAGAGTCCTGTTGCCAGACATAATGTCTGCCAGCAGCCACCCTCTTTTCTTGTTGGGTCTGAGGCCTTCTGGGAAGATGAATGGAGGTTTAACATTGTTATTGCTAGTGATCACTCTAAACACCATGATGCTGAATGGATATATCATCTAAGTTTTTTTTTTGTTTTTTTTTTTCCCAAGTCCTCCTCACTGTTCTTAAATTGAAACCCAAATACTCTTAAATGTTTGTATTGAAGTTTCTGGTGCAAATGCTAAGCAGCACAGCATGTTGGTTCCACATTTCTGGTGAAGTGAATTGCTTATTCCCACCCCCCCCCCCCCACCGATAGTACCCAACAGACCCTACTATATAAAAAAACAACACTTGTGCACAAAATTATTAGATGACTTTTTGATTTAATCCAATCATTCCTGACAAATCATAAAATGTTAGTGTCCCTCAAGTCGCAGTCCGAGGTCCTACGCTTTTCCTGATCTTCATCAATGATCCTCCTGATGTAATCAGTTCCAAAGTAGGTATCTATGCAGATGACACCATCATTTACTCCTGTTTCAATACAAAATATGTCAGAGCTGACAAAGTAAACCTCGTTTTTGCTCTTGGAAAGGACCTCCAATCTATGATGAATTAGGGTAAGAAATGGCTTGTAAATTTCAATGCTTCCAAAATGAAGCGGCTCTTCTTTAACCGCAATAGAGAGGCTTTCCTGCCTTCCATCAGTATGGATCGTGCTAGTCTCCCAGAAAGCAATACATTGGGCCTCCTTAGCCTCACTCTCTCAGCTGATCTCAAGTGATACAAATACATCGAATCAATAGTTACATCCGCTGCTAAGAAGGGGGTTAGGTCGCTGTGCTAAGCCAGGAAGTTTTTCTCATCAGAATCCATCTTGTACATTTATAAATCTTCTATTTGTCCATGCATTGAATACTGTTGTCGTATCTGGTCAGGTGCTCCTGCCATTCATCTCAGGGTTCTTGACAAAATCCAGAGGAGGATCTTCAATGTAACCAGTCCTGATTTGATAGCTTGCCTTCAATCATTTTGTCACCCACAGGATATGGCTTCTCTCTGTCTTTTCTACAAATATTTTTGTGACTTCTACTCTGACAAGCTTCATTCCCTGTTGCTCCGTTCTTGTGAATTTACTTGGGTAACTAGGTCCCACCCTTTTTACTGCCAAAGTAGGCAAATGTAACCACCACTTCTCTAGTAGCTTCTTTTCTCGCACTTAATGCCTGTGGAACTCCCTTCCTCATGCTTGCTTTCCTGATACTTACAAACTCTAAAGGTTTAAGTGCAACATCAATTGCCATCTTCTATCCATCACACACTTTGTCAGTTTGTCATCTCTTAATGTGTCTTTCTAAGCAAGCAGGTGCTTTACACACCCTTATATGTGGGCCACTCCATCTCAAATTCAGCAACAGCTACAAATGACCCTCTCAGAAAAATCTAGGAAAATTAAAAAATGTTCTATCAAATTTATTGAGAAAACCCAAATATTAGCTTTGTAACTTTTTTTTAGAATCAGAGCATCTTGAAATTTAACTGCATTTTTTGGGGTTTTACTGAATAAGGCTTTCAACAAACTTGTGGCATTCATAGCTTTAAGGACATTGTATGTATAGATTTTAAAGTTGGTATATATTTACTATCTACAGTAGATCACAAAAGTATAAGCAGCATAATTATGTACTTAGTGCTTTTCATTTACAAAGTATATCAGATACAGCATCCAAATTAGTTTTCCTGTCATTTGTGATACAATAGATTATTTCTATACTGTAACCATATTCATTACAGCTATAGGAATGTCTGTATTACAGCTTGAAAACTGATCTTTTTTTATTTTTACCTGAAGACTGTCACAGAATTTTTGTTTTGTGGGCAAACTTCTGTCTCAGGTTAAAACATTTTTATTAAATATGAATTTTACTCAAACTTTTCATGATGCAATCATGGTTTTGTTGATTTAACCACTTTCTAAATTTACTAAAGTATGAAGCTGAAAGTTAGACCCCTATAATGTACGATGCAAATAAGCTATTTTTGGCTTGATTTTTTACCTTTGTTCTAAATATTATGAATACTGTTGGTCCTTAAAAATGGTGTGCAACTCCCAATATTTATGCAGATAAATTTATCCCAAGTAAAAGGAATGTATATTTGATTCCTGTCAAGAGCTATTTTTTTCTTTTTGTGTGTGTGTGTGTGTGTGTGTTTTAAAAACTTGTCTCTCTTGCACCACATATAAAAAGGGATTTCAGGGCACATTAGTAAAAATGGCTCTAAAATTTTAGCAAAAAAAAAGAATCTTGGTGGCATCCAAGATTACCGTCAATATTTCACTTAATGAAGAAAAATTTGTGTTAAAATCAAAGACCAAGTCAAAAAGATTTAATCAGATTGTTTGGTTGTATTCCAAATAATTTTTTTAAATGCCTTATAACCTGAACAAGCCAAAAATGATCAATTCTTTTGTTTCAATGACACGTTGGAACTAAAAGATTTGTTAAGTGTTCATTCAATACGTGACTTTGTTGAGTGATAATCCTTGTCTTGTGTTGCAAAATAATAGAAAGTCAAGGAAAATATTTTGTATAATGCAATAAATTACATGCAAAAAAAAAAAAAAAAACTTTTTGCTTCTTCCACAATCTTGCCCTCTTTTTTTTTTTTTTTTTTTTTCTGCTGCTCTTTTTCTCTCATCCTCACTCTCTCTCTCTCTGTTCCATCCTTGATTTCTAAAGTGCATTCTGGTTTATAATGTTCATTTTTCTCTTCCTTAGGGTCGGTTACCGGTTAAATGGATGGCTCCAGAAGCATTGTTTGACAAAAAATACACAACTAAAAGTGATGTGTAAGTAAATAGTTCTTCACTTCAGTTTGTTTTCCAAAACATGTCTAATGAATATTTTTTAAAATTTCATTTCTGATAACCTGCTATTTATCATAAATGTATTTGGATGTTTTCTTTGTTTCCCTCTTGTTCCTCTCTGTTTTGTATCTAAATTATCTTATTCTTATTCAATTGTTTTTTTATCGACTTTGCGCGTCTACTGTAAATATTGAGAATTGTCTAATTCTCTCTTTTCGCCCTCAGTTGGTCTTATGGAATCCTTCTGTGGGAAATCTTCACACTGGGAGGCAATCCATATCCATCCATCCCAGTCGAGGAATTGTTCAAATTGCTCAGAGATGGCTATCGAATGGAACAGCCACCTTATTCATCTGAAGAAATGTAAGTTCTGCTATTCAATTCTACTGTTTTTTCCCCCTCCTATCTTCCCCACTTAGCTGCTTTTGATTAATTAATGTCTTTTATATATATATATATATATATATATATATATATATATATATATAAATCTTCTTTTTTTTCTCATTTGCTTTAATTCCATGATTTTTTTTTTTTTGTCTGTTTAATGTAACAGATAAATACAATCAGTTAATATAAAAGTGAATGTCAATCTTTAGTTTTATGTAAAGAAAAGTTTTCTTTTTAGTTGGTTTGTTTATGGAATAAAGTTTGACATTAAGAGTTTTCAGATATATAACTTGAATCGCTATCATTATTTATCTCTCTGATCTCTGCTGTTTCCCAAGGTATATGAATTTTGAGATTAAAAAAGTGTCCTCTGAGTTAAGTTTTATTCATTTTAATGTAATACTGTTTGTTTTTGTATTTATTTCTCATTTCCTGGTTTAACACTTGTTCTCTCTCCATTCTCCCAGGTACCACATCATGCAAAAATGTTGGCGGCAAAAGCCAGAAGACCGGCCAAGCTTCTCTCTTCTTGTGGAAGAGATTGACAAGATTCTCACGTCATTACTGAAGGAGGTGTGTGTGTCTCCTCGTAAATTTGGCAACAAGGATGGGACAATATTGCAGACAATATTGAGGGTGTGTCTGATTATGAGGTAGAAGATTGGGGGCGGGGTGAGATAGGAATGTAGTCATGCAGCGAGCGTGATTGTGCGTATGCATGTAAGAATGCTTACGTTTGCATATGTGTGTGTCTGCTTCTATTATGGGTGAGTGTGTGTGCTGTGGCCACTTGTGTTTTAAGTTTTTTTTTTACTCAGTGTTAAATTGTTTTTGTCTTATGTCGTTAGCACACGCACTGCAGGCTTGTTCCTTTCACACTTTAATGCCTTTATTAACTGCACCTCACCCTCTTTCTTTATTTTTTTTTCTTTTACAAACATTTCTAAAATCAGATATTGCATGTTTTCCCTTTCATTCAAATTTCTCTCTGAGATTATATATTAGAAATTCAAAATAGATCACAAAATTTGTTTTAGGCTATTTGTATATACTAGTATGCCAGGCATGCTTAGTTAGATATAGATTAGTTTAAAATTCAACATTTCAGTCTTGGATTACCCATTTTGCAATATAGAACTTAAGGCAGCTTGATAAAATTCTTAAAAAACACATTAAATTCAAGATAAGTCTTTGACAGATTTTTAGGTAAGTTTTTAAGCCTTTGATGTATAAGATTTATATGTGTATATGTTACCTTTTTTATGATCTTATTAAAACATGACAAGATTGCACATAAATAAAATTTTCACACAAAACTATATAATCTGTCTGTGCTTCAAAAGAATCCCAATTATCACACATTATTTTGAAATAGATGCCCTAATTTTATGCATTAAACAGTGTGTATTATGTCTATCAGCCTGCTCATTTGAGACATCTTAGTAAAGAAAAACTATATATATATATATATATATATATATATATATACACACACACACTGTTCCATCTAAATCATTGGCATGGAATATAGTGTGTTTGTTTTTTACTCTGTTGAAGTTTAATCAATGCTTATTTGATTAAATTACTTTGATTAATTTAATGCCATATCAACCCTTGTTATTTTATTTGGATCTAAGGACAAAAAGACACTATTAATAGATAAGCGTAGGTTCCGTTTACGTTTGGGTAAAAAAAATGAACATGTCTAGTTTATGCCATAGTCTGCAAGTATTCACTCTCAGAAGAGGGATTCCTCTGGTAGGGATATAGGCATCATATTCTAAACCCTGCCCAAAGAGAAAGGGCTTACTTGGGATTTCATTTACATGCTTATTATTTACGTTGAAATGCTTGTGATTTGCATTTGAGATGACTGATGTGTATTGATAATTTAGGCTTTTACTAGAAAGATATACAAAAGTAAGTTTTTTTTTTTTAAAACCTGCATGTTGACTTAACTTTTTTGTTACTTACAACCAAATACTCATTTGATTAGCTTGATCACATGTTAAAATCTCAATTTTGAAAAATCTTTAAAAAAAATCTATTGTTTAATTTTTTCAGATAACGCCATTTTTAACAATATTGATACTAAGGGAAAATATCTATTGTCTTAAGAAAATATCTATTCTATAAAACAGAATGTAGTGTTGTATATTCATAAATCATGATTTTGACTTTCACAATTTCAGATATTGAGATATTCCATCTTTTTTATGGTAAAAGAGTTTCTCTACTCAGAATTAAGATAATGACATCCGGTTTCTACATTACCTTTCATTTGGTTCATGTTAGCTTTCTTTGCATGCCTTTTACTTTCAGTCATGAAGAAATTAGTTCTTTTGGATTAGAAAATATCATGTGACACTAACTAGTGTCACATGATATTTGGAATGTTTTTGTTTCCCCCCCCCCTTTTTTCAATTGGAGTAGATAGACTAAACTATCGCCCGGTTCACACTCCACCCTCGTCTATTGAACAGGTGAACAGGCTCATCCCTTGTTCCCTGTTTAGGATGTGGTTTCCAGCTTTCTTTTTTCCAATCTCTTCACTCTTACGTAGCCCGCTGCTCATCAGTGGCGTTACTGCCTTGATTGGGGTGATATGATTAAAAAAAAAAAAAAGTTCCAATTGTTTTAAGCACTTGATTCTTTTTTCTTTCTCCCCCCCCCCTTTCTCTTCACAAGGTAGTTATTGAAATACTTGAGAGCATATGACAATTTTTAAAAAATTATATGTATCAAGTGAAAGGTTAGTAAAAGTAAAGGATGAGTTAATAGCCATAATTCACTGCAATCTTAACATTTTCAAATTATGAGTCAGTCACTATCGACATTCAATAACTCTCCCACAAGTGGCTCTTAAGTCTTGTATTAGCAATATCTTAAAAATTTCATGGATTGACTAAAATTCAAAAATACAGCTAGATTAAAAGATCTGAACAGATCTTTTTAATTATTTTAAAGAATTAAAACTTTCATAATTTGTACGAATTAAATATAACTTTTTCAAACCATTTCACTTATTAAATATCTATACTAGTTTTATTCCATCTTTTTATCATGACCTTGACTTGATAGACTCTTCAGCCACTTGAGCGAACAGTATGAAATTGAACATAAGGTAGTAGTTATCAAAAGCTGTTGGCATAAACGCTTGGTTGATATTTTATTCTGTCTAATATGGCGGTTGAGGAGTATATAGGCTTTGTGTTGATAAAAAGAAACTTATTTCCTACTTGTCTTTTCAATTCTGAATAATTTGAAAATAATTTTGTATATTTTTTTTTTCTTATTTTTGCTGATATTTGATTTCACCCACTCTCTCTCCAACCTCTTTCCCTTGTTACTAATCCTTTTGCTTCTAGTAGCTTCACGTTGAATGTTGCTTTAAATATTGCTTGGATCCCTGGGGATGATTATATTCAGTTTCTTTGCAGAAATCTGAATATCACAGGCAACGTATTAGTAGTTATATATATATAACATTGCTGGCCATGATTATTAGGTAACCCCAGTTTTTTTTTTTTTTTTAAGAAATGATATATTTATACTATTTTTAGTATTTATTGCCAAGTGGATAATTCTAAATGAAAATAGAATAGTTCTTTTGTTATTATTAAAAATTTTACAAGGCAAGAAAGGAAAGATGAACTTGTCCGAATCACCCTAAATTTTCTTTCTTCTTTCATTGATGAAACTGCAATATAGGTAATTATTAAATATTTATAAATTCATTAAATGTACATGTTATTGGACAGTATTAACAAAAGAAGCATTCTATTTTCATTTACAATTATTGACTTGGCAATAAATACTAAAAAATAGTATGAAAAACACCATTTTTTAAAAACACTATGGAGGCCTAATAATTATGGCCAGTAGTGTATATTGAAATGTTAGTGTCTTTATTTATGCAAATATGACATAACACTCAGTGACTAAATATGAAAACAAGATTATTTTAGGGCTTGAAGCAAATGAGATCTAAATAGGCTCATTAAATTATTTAATGACCTTTTTTATATAATGTGCAGACTAAAAATAAAACAGTAGAGATTTCCCAGTGACTAAATATCATTAATAGAAAAAAAATTATTAGCTACAGCAGAGGACAAAAAGCTAATTTCAAAAAAAGGGATGTTAATTGCTTTTAGCAAGCGGACTCAAAGAGGCATCTGTTATGAGCCAAAACTTAAAGCTCGTTATTAAAAATGCTTTAATAATAAGTTTAAAAAAAGTTGTTAATGTAGATAATTATTTAAAGGGAAAAAAAATCAGCTAAATTTTTGCGTTTTAATTTTTGTTTAATATTTATGTACACTTAAATTGGTTTTAAATATTTAAGTGTCACAAATGACTTTGCCAGTTTGAAAGAATTCTCAAATCCACTCCTTGAATAATGGAACTCTCAAATATTTCTGACATTAAATACATTAAGGCAGTGACATTTAGTCTAAAAGGAGCTCGAAAGACTTCTTTCTCTTTTTCACTAAAACTGTCGATACTACAATAAAATCTGTAGATTCTGTGTACCCTCCTCTATGACCGCAAGTCGTGGGTCACTTCTGCTACACCTT
Source organism: Ascarosepion bandense (assembly GCA_037127315.1). Classification (NCBI taxonomy): domain Eukaryota; kingdom Metazoa; phylum Mollusca; class Cephalopoda; order Sepiida; family Sepiidae; genus Ascarosepion; species Ascarosepion bandense. The sequence goes on from JBBBDQ010000138.1 coordinate 63,786, forward strand.
GAATGATTCAACCAGCACTACTTCCACAAAATCCTCCACATCTATTGGAGAGACTTTATCAATATTGTAGTTCTTGATTATACAGTCACAAGCATTAAATTCCTACCACTTAAGATGCAGCTATGCTGAACAGAATATATCTCTAGGGTGCATAACCAACACCTGCCCAAGATTGTGTTGTACGGTAAACTCTCCAATAGACACTGACAATCTAAAACATATAAAGATTGTCTGGGGAGCAGGGAACTTGCCATCATCGGTGGCTGCAAACTGGAAAACTTGGCAACTCACTGTCTATCAAGATTTTTCTTCCTTCAAGAATTGAACGCAGGGCTGACTTGATGGATTAGAGAAAAAAAACTGTCACCACAACAATCTACCTGTACCTGTTGCGGCATTTACCTGGTCGGTTGTCAAATGAACCCACCGCTTCGAAACAACCACTGCATATCCACAGTAGGAGTTTCAATCAAAATTTGTATTCACAAGCTGCATGTATACAAATATTTAGGAGTTTGACCTAGTTTGAATTCAGTTTCCTTCTAGCACCTAAGTGAATGTAATGAACTTAACCAGAATTCAAACTGAGTTCTCTGATTCCTCAATCCGAGCCGCTAACCATTACTGCCCGTGCCTCTGTATACAACAATAAAACCGGATAAAACTTTCTTCTGCTGCAGATGTGAATAACCACCTTTCTAGATCTTCATTTGCAAAGTCAAGCCAAGAAGAAAAGAATTAAACAAGAATACATCCTTGTGGATGGGTTCTGTCTGTCCCTCATTTGACTGATCAATCACTAGTAAGCTTGCAGTTGATGTAGATAAACCTACCCCCATTTTCTCAACCCCAGATTCCTGTAAGTGGTTCTTAATCCACTTATATTTTATAGTTAACTCTACATTGCCATCATGTTGAAACACCTGTTCCCATTCAATTACCAAAGTTAAGCAATGTTGAGTCTGGTTAGTACCTAGATGGGTGACTACTTGAGAATATCAGGTGCTGTAAGCTTAGATATCTGGGTGGGTGGTGTAATTGACAATGACTCTGTATTATTAATCAGAGAGCAGAGTTCCAATTCCAGTTGGGTTTGTTATATTTACTTATGTGCAAATGCCCCTGAGAAGAACATGAATCTGCGTCTCCTCCTAGCTATGGGTTAATTAGTAAGCCACTAAAATCATCATTATTGGGGGTGGGGTATTAAATGACCTATAGAAATTGATATGGCACTAAACAAAAAACAAATTCCCAAGAGATAAAATCTTCATTATTTACACTGTTTGAACTGCTGTCTTAATCTTTATTACCATGTTTACGACGTTTTGGCCGTCATATGCTCTAGCTTTCTTCAGGTGCTTGGACAGAACCCCTTATTTCAATCACTGGGATATATAATTCTCATTCCATGTGTGATGCCACTTCCGGGTGCCATGTAGTTATCTTCCTTTAACTCTCTAAGATATACTACTCCAGTGATCATAATAAAGGATTCCGTTCAAAATTTCTAACAGTGTAAATAATGTTAATACTATGTCATCTCAGAAGAATATGCACAGTTAAAATCTTATTCAGATCTCAAAGAATAATGATTTTTAGTTTGATTTTTTTTGTTTTTTTTTTTTATGAAGAAAAAAAATTTTTTTTTTTTCCCTTATAAAAGCCAGTTCTAAGACTATTAATTTTTTTTTTTTTAAGGTTTCTTTTATTGATTGTATATTTTAGTTTACTTGTCAACTTAAATCATTAGGAAATATTTGGAAGTTTACAATTTTTTATTTTTTTTTTTTTTTTTTTTTTTTTTATGGATTTGGGCAGTAGTGTTAGAAAATTTAGGGGGGTTTTAATGTTTTAAAATTTATGAAAATAAAAGTTGACTTTACTTTTTTAATCTATATTCAACTGCTGCTCATAACCTAATAAGCACAATCTTACATGCTTATTGTTCAATCATTACTGATTAGCATTTCTTTCATCATATTTCTGTCACTTTTTATCATAATTCTTAGTGTGTTATTCTCAGACTGTTAAATATGTGGAAACAAAATTTGAACTCTGATCAGTCATCCTTTTAAAGCCTGCTTTTCACTGGCTTGGGATATAAAGTCTTTACTGCAGGTGAATGACAATTTCAGAGTTGCAATATAGGACAACAGATACCAGATGAAAGAAAAAAAGAGAAAAACTTGTTGAATATTGATTATGATTGTGACAGTGCTTCATTGATGAAATTCACTGTATATTCTATTAATTTATATTTGATAACCAAATAGTCTGCAGTATTTTCTTTCTGATTGAGGATTAGTGGTGAGCCCCTCTCATATGGGATCTGTTTATGCCTTGCTGAATGAAAATGTAGATTTGTCTTTGTGTGCTTAAAAATTAGGGATGAATGTTTGATGTGTTGATTAAATGACATTTTTCTCTGTATTTACTTTTGTACAAAACAAAAAGCTTTCATTCTAACCTTTTTTGAAGCCACATTTTTATTAGCAAACTTTCTGCCAGAACTGAGTGATAATCTGTTCTTGATGCTATATTTACAAGATTCTTTTCTAAGCCATCTGATAGAATTGAAATTCAAGAACTAAAAGCAAACTTGGTCCTGTTTATTAGTCTTATAGCCAAGCTTTAAGAATGAGCTCATGGCCATGTTTATCTATAATCAAATAGTAATATTCAAAAATAGTGTTTAATACAAATTGTAGAAAACTTTTAGCAGTAAGTTGAATGTCTACATATATTGGTCTTTAACACTATTCTAGCTATGAAATGAAAAATATTTAAATGAGTCTGATTTTTATAAATAGAGAAGTTTTTACTTGATTCTAGATTGATTCTTTTTAAACTGTTTAAAACCGATTCAGCATTGAGTGAGCATATGTGGTGTGTGTCACATTCATAATGGCTGTGAAAGGAGATTCTTAATGTTATATACAGGTATTTGTTTATACTTTTGAGACGAGGTAGTATTTACATTATTCGGACTGTTGTCCTCATCTTTATTGCTATGTTTGCAATGTTTCGGCCATTGTGCACTCAAGTCTTCAGGTGCTAGGAATTTTAAACCGAATCCTTTATTTCGATTCCTGGAGTATATAATTTGCATTCCATGTGTTGTCATTGTGTAATCGCATATGGAATGAGAATTATGTACCCCAGTGACCAAAATAAAGGGTTTGGTTCAAAATTCCTAGCATGTGAAGAAGGCTGAAGTATACAAGAGTCTGAACAGTGTAAATAATGTAAATGCTACCTCATCTCAGAAGTATAGACAAATAATTGTGTATCGCAAACAAGTTGTTTCAGCTGTTATAAAAGGTGCGTGCTTGAAGTGTTTCCAAAGCATTTACGGTAGAAAGAGAATCTTTCTTTCTTTTGTAATTAAAAAAGAAAATTAATGCTTGACTTTACAGAGTGATTTTCCAAAGTGTTAAAAAGCACAGAAATAACTTCAAAGTCTTAATATTTCGCATTTCTTTTGCACACCAGGCATTGTGATATTGTTGCTTGTCATAAATTGATAATTAACAAGTTGCCTGTACAGACTGTTGCGATTTTAATCGACATAAACATTTTGTGCTGGTGACTCAAATTTCTAGAATAGTTCCTTTTGTATGTATTCAATATAACTATAGCCAAGATAACTTAAATGAGCAGTTAAAGGCTTTTAGCATTAAATTTAATAATACAGGTCTATTTCTGAATATGAGTTTAACATTATTGAACAAAAGTAAGATTGTAAATCCAAAATTAAACCAAATACTTGTTTATTGGTAAATAAATGACAGTGTTTCTACAGACTGTCCACTCATCCTTTGTGTTTGAATTCCATACGCTTATTGACATGTTCAATCACACCCAGAGGTGTGTGTGGAAGATGATTCTTCTAAGACAGACAGTCTTTATAATTATATAATCAAAAGATAGAATGCATTAATAGTAATAAAAAATAGTTTTTGAAAAAATAACATCCACTTTCCAAGAGACTTGATTGCTAAAATCTACAATCAAGTCTCCTGAAGAATAATGGATTATAACTTCTCTGAAACTCTTGGGTAGGTATGATAAATGAAGATTTAATTTTATTTTTACTACATAACATGGATTGTTAATGTGGTCCAGTAAACCTATATTTTAAGGTATGCTATATTTATGGGAGAAATGTTCTTAGTATCAGGGTCAGAGGGTATATCAATATAAGCAGTGTGGACATAGGTATCAACAGTATGTGACGACAATTTTTCATGCTTAAACGCAATGGCTCAATGATAGCATTTCAGCACATAAACAGACTGTCACCATCTAGTATTGATACCTATAGCCACACTGCTTTATAGCTACATGGGCAGCAAGTATCATCCGAACAAGTTTGATTAATTACACCAGACTAATTTTTATTGTATTTTTCTAATTTTTATATAAGGTATTGCATATTAGAATTAAATTTGTGGATAAATTGTCCAAAATTCATTAAATTTGTGGATAAATTGTCCAAAATTCATTAAATTTGTGGATAAATTGTCCAAAATTCATTAAATTTGTGGATAAATTGTCCAAAATTCATTAAATTTGTGGATAAATTGTCCAAAATTCATTAAATTTGTGGATAAATTGTCCAAAATTCATGTTTGTTCCATTGTTTTGTTTAAGTGCTTTCAACCATCACAGTCATTCCAAGAATTGTGTGCTCTGTACATTTAAAGGAGTTCATAGCAATGGCTAAGGAAGACAAAACTGCACCCAGAAGATTTTAAAAAATGTTTTTCTTTAAAAAAAAATTTAGATGGTCAAAATATTTGAACAAAACAAGCATGAAATTTGAACTGTTTAACTACAATTTTGATTGCAGTATGTGACATCTTTCTCAAAAATTGGAAAATACAATCAAAATTAGATACTTTGTCAGTTGTTCTTAATTGAACAGTGTGTGTGTGTGTGTGTGTGGGTAAAGAATTAAGATAAAATAAAAACCTTTTTCTTAACAAAGGTGCATATCTCCACTGGAGAAAATGTGTGCTCTCTTTGGCTTTTTTATTTTGATAATGAAAGGAAGACAAAAACATTGTGAGAAAGAATGTCTTGGGATCTTTGAAAACCAGTGGGCATTGCGGATAAAATTTATTTTCCCAACAATCTCAATACATTTTTTCTTCTCAATGTTTTTGCCTTTCTTTCATTATCAAAATGAAAAGGCCAAAGTGGACCCACATTTTCTCTGGTGGTTTTTGATGAAAAAAATTTTCCACTTGGTCTCAATTCGCTTCACTTTTGTTTCAGATGTTATACATCCTATAAATGCAGATATATAAAATATTTATCAGTGCAGATTAGTAATATTCTTTAATGCAAGCCTTATAGATTAAGTCTGGTGATTATTTCTTCAGCCACCCTAAGAAATTCCACACCATCTGATGATGGAAATACTGGTTGGAGATTTGGAATATTATTCTAGCACAAAGAATGACTGTTCATCTGCCAATGCTAATTTTCGAAAATGTAAATTGTTATCTCACACTTACTTCTCTGGATCTTTTTACTCTGTAAATTTGTTTTAAACAAGTAATTTGCAGATTCTGGACTTGTAGTTTTATCCCGCGGATAAGAGTGTTTCTATATCTCTATTCCCAGAAGGAATCTCCACTAGAGATGCCTGCCTGTCTGTCTACTGCTAGAACCAACCAATGATCAAATATCTATGAAGGCTCAGGGGAAAAAATAAATCCAAGTAGAATGGAACCTTACAGCATTGGAGAATCTTCCTTCAACCCTCGCAAGTGAGGAATCAGCTGTAATCTTATTTTACTGCTTGTTAATAAATTAACTATTATTATTATTATCTTATAATAATTGTGTTTGTTTCCCCTTTCGTTAGTTCACACAGCTGTTACGCCCTGCCAATAACTTTCGATAAATAATGGACTATTCTGGTTCGATTGAGTGGAGAAACAAATTTTCTATCAGAGACGCTATTTGATTTCAATGAAAAAAAAGAAAAGAAAGATTAGAAGTGTTTATAAATAATGGACCATTCCATGTCAATAGTGTGAGAAGACAAAAGGCATTTCAAAGATGCTACTTGGTTTCTGTCTGAAAATGTAAGAAAGAACAATAGAAGTTTTTAATGTCTGTTTAAGTGACATGGAAAAAGTTGTCAATTTCAAATCTTTTTATTTGTACCTCCTTACTTCTTAAAATCATGACTGGCATTCATATTTATGATTGTTATTGCAAGCTCAAATGTTTAACAATGCAATAGGGAAATTTCTACAGTTCTTTTATTGTCATAGAACTTGCCATTAGTGTATTTAATCATTAAAAATTTCAAAGAGAAAAACTGAAATTTTCACAGGTTAAAACTAGTAATTATTGTTGCTTAAAACCCTAAACCTGCTACCTCTTCTCTTTGGGTGGCAGGTCAACCATAGCAAAAGTGCTAGTTCTGTAATAGCTGGCATGTGTGTTAGCCTAGTGGTCAGTTTCTTAAATTTTTGGTACATTATCTTATCTGCCCATTGACTTTTGACAACAAGCAGACATAGATACTCTTTATACCAAGTCTGCAAGTTTGTAAAAGTTGACAAAAGAATAGTTTTGGTTACTGTCAAACTTGTACACCAAATACTGTTTGGCACTACATGAGTGCTATAGTGTTTCATGCAATAGTGTGTAAACAACAAAAAAAAACAGTCATGACTATTAATATTTGAACTATGCATACTCATGTTTTGGGAAATGTTAAATAAAAATATATTTATTCTAATATAAGATGAATATTTATCATAAAATTTTTGTTTTTCGTTTAAAACTAAGAAAAAACTTACAATAAAGTTGTTGGTTTTTATTTATTTATATATATATATATATATATATATATATATATATATGTTCTAAACATATACTGTTAACTATAAGCGACAATGAATGTCTATTATGTTTAATGATGAGCCAATCTAAACAGCTTATTTCGAGCTCTCACACAGTGTGACATTATGGAGTCGCATTGCAGGTTTGCGGGCTGCATTTACTATTTTTGGGAACTGTTGCTGTTGCTTAGTGGAGTTTTATGTCAACACAAGATAAAATCGTCGCTGATAGTGGATGTTTTTGTGTTAACATCCTTGTAACCTCTCTGAAGGTGGCTCGTGTGAACCGAAAGCTTAGAACCAACTTAATAAAAAAATTATCCAAATGTTGGAGAATTTTTGTCTTTATTTTCAACTGAAATTAAAGCCAAAATACGATGTTTAGAATGGCTCATGATTAAACATAATAGACATTCATTGTCTCTTATATTTAACAGTATATGTTTAGAAAATTATCTGCTGCCTCGATACACTAAATTTATATATATATATATATATATATTATAGCCTATGAAGCTTAATTATTAGACTAATTCTGTTTCCTTACAAACATTTGTCAGTCATGTTTACCCACAGGGAATGAGTCGAGTGCAGAAGTGGGGCTGAGGATGCTACGGCCCCAGGCATCCATATTGGGAGGACATAAAATCAATGAGTGAAATAAAAAAAATTTAATTTGTATAAAATTTTTATTTTATATTGCATCTGTTTTTAGATATTTAAAATGTTTTCATTTCTCAGTACTAGGCACTCTACTTGAGTCTTAGGAGTATACAATCAAGATGTTGGCTTCTCTGCATGTCACTTCAGTAAATGAAATAAATTAAATCTACTCAATATTTTAATTTTTTTTAAATTTTAATAAACAAACAAAAAAATAGTCCCCTCCACTTTTTTGTGCCTTGCAAAGAGCATTCATAATCATCTTTGGCAAGAATGCATTTTAATTCCTTTGTTTCATAATTTGAATTTATGAGTTGCTATATTCTTGATAAACAATTGTATTACTTCCTGTTCTTAATGTTACCATCTTTCAAAACAATCCATTCTTCACTCTTAGTCAAGAGCTTAATCTGTAAGGATTTTTTTTTTTTTTTTTTCTTAAATGGTGACTGGAAAATGGTCATTAATATATCAACCATTGTTATCACGGCTGGAACACCAATGGTGGGGGGGGGGTGGGGGGGTCCCAAAGCAATTTTGACTTTCTAACTGTTCTCGATCAGAAATGGTTGAATTGTTATAAAATGAAATCTTTACAATTATAATAATATTACAGTATATGAAAAATGGATTTAGTAACTCAGAAGAAATGAAAGAACATTATCATTGGAATTTTAAATTCAATCCATTTTCTTTTCCTGCTTTTTATTAAATGAATGCATCATTAACATTTTGTCTTCTGTTGAAACTAAGACTCTCTCTTTTTCTCTCTCTCCCCCCCCCCCCCAACCTGCCCCTACATACACAAGTTGGTTCATGGGCCATCTTCAGATGTGTGATTGAATTCTCTTGATTGGTTGAATTTCCTAAATCAACACCTGTAATTTCTTTTATTGTGGAGTGATAAGCCAGTTTTAATTTTAGGATTCTCTGAGATTGTACAGGGTGTGCAGCAAAATCCAACACTTGGCAAAAAGAAAACGAAATAGGCAATAAAAACAAAAGTTGTATATGCAGAGACCCCAACAGTTTATTTACATACTACATTGTTTTTCAATGTAACCACTGCCAGTGGCAACAACCATCTCAAGGCGGGCGCGAAATGAGTCACGCTTTAGCGTCCTTGCCCATAGCGGTGAACATCTCCATAATGGCAGCTTTCAAAAAATCAACCATGTTGTGGGCAGGCTTGTTGGTCTTGGCCTTGATCACGCCCCAGAGGAAATAGCCGATGAGGTTGCAGTCAACAAGTCCAGCTACTAGTGGTGAGGAACATTGTTCAGGAACCACACCTGGGTTGTCTTGGCTTTGTGTGCAAGAGTGGAGTCCTGCTGGAAGACGTAGAGGCGGTGATCTTATTTATTCAGGGCTTCACCACGTTCCTCAGCTCCTGGTAGATCATAGCAGTGACTCTCAGGCCCTTTTGAAAGAAGAACGGAGACATGATGTCCCCCTTGCTGGAGATGCTGACAAGGTCCATGATGGAGGAAGGAAACTTTGTATGCTTCATGACGGGAACCTCCTCGATATCTTTGCAGATCCACCTGCCATTCTGTCTGTTGCTCGTTTGGCCCTGGATAAAATGCTTTTCATCAGAGAAGAACCTCAGCATTTTTTCAAAAGTGCTTGAGAGTCACCACAGAGATCTACCAGGAGGTGCTGAGGAGCATGGTGAAGCCCTGAATGGTGGCAGTTACATTGAAAAAATAATGTAGTATGTAACTCTAAATGTTGCGAAATAAACTGTCAGGTCTCTACATATACAACTTTGTTTCTATTGCCTGTTTGGTTTTCTTTTTGTCAAGTGTCGGATTTTGCTGCAACACCCTATAGAACTTTTTTTTCTTTTTTTTTTTTCACAAACTGTTTCCTTTTAGAAAAAAAAGTAATTTAATAAATAAATAAAAATAATAATTTCATCTAGATCATTAACTTGCACTATTCTAAATATATATATATAATCTTTCATTAATGTAGACAATTTGTACTTGGTACATTGGCAGGATTAACTTATATATGTAAAATCCCCACACCCCTTCATTAAACCATTTGTGTATCTGTTGAGCATGCCTGGAAAAAAATCCTTTAAAATTTAAATAATTCAAAAGTGACTTGTTTTAATTTAATTAAAAAAAAAACTTGATAACCCGTGTCCAAGTATGTGTGTCTGATTTGGCTGTCAGTGTTGTGGATGTTTATAATAAGGCTTTTTTCTTTCTTTCTTAGTTGATTTGTCAAGTTACGATGTACTTAGTATACTAATAGACATTGTTTGTTTCTGTGTTTTTTCAGGAGTACCTTGAGATTGAGAGCCCAATGAGTACAACCTCTGACAGCCAGTATTCTTCTATGTCTCAAAGCAGCACTAGTAGTAACGAAGGTGTGACCACGGTCGAGAGCTAGTGGCACGTGCCAATCTGAAAACCAACAACACCGGTCCTGGAAACTAATTAGGGAGGTGGGGAAGTGAAACGAACTACAACCATCACCATTTGGTCTTCACTGTGTCTGCTCCTACTGTTACCACTAATGTTACTAAGCTAACCAATTGGTCATGGTGCATACCAGTTTCTGCTCCTGTCAGTATGCATAGCAACAACCATCCAACCACTACCAGAAATGCACTGTATAATAACAACAAAAACAGTGATTGATTTTTTTTTTTTTTTTTTTTTTTTTTCTAATATAAAAAATTTATTACAACTAAAATGTACAGTTGTCAGCTTCCAGTCAACTTTAGTGTTGTATCTAAGAACCTTTTTAGTTTCCATATTTTTATTGATAATTGTAAAACATTTAACTGTGACAAAAAGTTTACTTAGATACATTTGCATGTTTGTTGACTGTTTTGTTGCTTACATACAAACCCTTACACACACGTACACATCTTCATATACGTGTGCACGTGGGTATATGTTGAATGTAATTTTTTGTGTATGGGTGTGTGTAATGGCATGTCTATTGGCAATGCTTGAAGCTGATACTACTGCTGTACATTTGACTTTTTTTTTTTTTTTTTTAACATAACCAAAGTGGTCACTACAGATATAGATGCACTGTAAAATTTTATTTATATAATGAAACTTGTTTATATGTCAAAAGAAAAAAAATTGTAAAGTTAAATATATATATATATATATATATATATATAACATGACTTTTTTTTTTCTTTTTCTTTTCTTTTCTTTTTTGGGAAAGAATAACAATTTTAGTCAAAGAAGACTTTTTTTTTTCTTCTTCTTCTTCTCCAAAAACAAATATTTTATTGAAAGAAAATACCTTGGGGAGAAAATGAAACAGAAAAAGACTAACCAGAGAAAAAAGACTCTTTAATTCTTGAACCAAAGAAAGTAAGGAACAAAAAAGGAGGGGGTGGAGCAGATAAACAGTCGGTTTTACTTTTGCTAACACTTGAGAATGTATGTATCATCATCTTTTAGACTTCTTCAAAATCTGAATGGGGATTACAGAATCTGCTACATCGACACACACCATGTACAATCAGTTAACAAAAAAAAAAAATGACAGACCAACAAAAAGGGCTGAACTGAATTTAGACAGAAAAGCTAAAAGCCTCCTGATTTTTGTAGGCTCAAGCACCACAGACTGACAAACATTTGTTATATCATGAGAATTGTTTGATTTTTTTTCTTTTTTCTTTTTTTTTTTTTTTTGTCTTGCCACTGATTATATGTTTATGTAATGTTGGAACATTTGGGGGTAAACTGAAGTTTTTTTTTTTTTTTTTTTTCCCTTACCAACATGTTCAAATTTAGATTACCCCCCCCCCCCTTTTTTTTTTACCTGAACAAGTGGATGCCAGGCTTTCTGTTTTTTTACATAAAAGTTGTGATTCATTTTGTTCTTTGAGGTTAAAATCTTAACTGTATTGTGTTGTTAAAATGTCTCAACCAAAAACTGTTTTTTAATATATATACAAGCAACAAATCTATCATAGAGCACTAGTGTATGTATATATATATATATATATATATATATACACACACACACTCTTTAAAATACACCTATGTTCCCATTGTTGCATCACTTTGTCAAATAGCTACTGTTCTCATGCTTTCGAATTTATTTACTAGCAGTTATTATAAATTGCAAACTTGCCACTTACACACACTAAAAATCAGTCAATCATTCACAATCTTACATCATTTTATCTACACATGTCAGAAAGCCTGGTGGTGTGGAAGTGACTATTTATTTCTAGAACCAGTGACACTTGTTAACGGGAGCAAGGAACATAATCATCTTTGCATACAGTTTTGAACCCACCATCATCTTTTGTCTTCCAACACAAAAAAGGAATCACCAAGTAACCTTATTATTATTATAGCAAATGGTGAAGACTAGCAGAAGTGCCAGTATCAGACTTGTACACTATAATACCAAAGGTTTTAGTAATTCTCTTTCTACTTATTTTATCTTAATTCTGTCAACCCCCACCCACCCCCAGCTGACATTTTACAACTGTTCTTGCTTGACCCACACAACATTTGCACAAACTTTTTTTCTCTCCTAATATTAATAAGTTGATAAGAGATTTAATAAACCTTACCATCTGCATAAAAACACTTTAGATATAAAGTATCAAATTTTTCTTAGGTGGGACAATAATGTTCCAACAGTATTATGTTACAGACAGATGGAATTATTTAAGGAAATTAACAATTAATACCAGCAATTAGCAGAGATTTTATCTCCCAATTTTATTAGGATCTGAAGAGTTAATGGATTTTTTTTTCTTATGATAGCCAGTTCTAAAGTCAATTTTTCTAAAATTTAAGAAATATCAATTCTTTGAAAGTATTTATTAATTATATAATTTAGTTTACTTATTATAAAATATTTGGAAGTTTATTTTATTAATTTGGAAAAGAGTTTTAGAAAATTGAGATTTTAATCAGTTTTAACAATTTCTGAAAATGAAAAGTATTTTTTGCTCTTATTTGCCCATATCCAACTATTGGTCCTAACTCAAATGTGTGCACCTTTTCATTTTAATGTTAAAATGAATTGCTTTAAAGTACAGTTTCAAAAAAGGAAATCTTATTCTTCTAAGCCACACCATTTTTGCCTTTTTCTCCTACAAAGTTGTAAAGAATTGCTACAATTTCAGTGTCAGCAGAAAAACAATTATTATTGATTCAAATATTTCAAAATATGTCAAGCAGACGTTGTATGCCTGCTTCTTTTTTTTTTTTCTTTGTTATTTCAAGTTGTTGCAATACAAATGTCTGACTGTTTCTGTTTAATTGTGGAATAATATGGCAGAGAATGTTAAATCCATTTGTATAAAACCTGTGTACATACATATATATAAATTCTAATTCTTTCTCTCCCTACTCCCACCCACCCATCTATCTCTAGTCTCTTCCCCCGCCCTACTCTCTGGCTGAAGATGTTAAGAGGGCAGATGCCTTTTATTTCATTGTTTGTATATAAAGGAAAATGTTTATATACAGGTATCATGGTTTAATTCAGTAAATTGGGTAGATACATTATTCTCTTTTTTTTTTACTGGCCTTTATATTGCAACATTTAATTGGTCAAAACTTGACAGCATATCCTGGACTAAAAAAAAAGCCATTAATACTTATTAAGTGACAGTATTCCCATTTTAAGTTCTTTCCTACTATGTATATTTGTGTTTGTAAAATCCACAATCTGAAAAGCTAGAAATATCAACATTGTTTTAAGTGTCAGAACTGATGTGCAGTTAGTGTAATGAATATTAGCATAGAATCCATCAACCAGATTCAAATTCAGCTGTAGTCTGTTTTGATTACTATCATGCTAATGTTTTTTGGGAAGGCATGAATCCATCATTTCCCCCCACAAATATGGTCGAAATAGAATATACTGGGTTCTCTATCTCTCAGATAGCAGCCAGTTTAGAAAAAGAAAAACTTGGAATTCAAAACTGAAGACAGTGAGAAACTACTCTACTATCTTACCCAAAAATGTTATGGCAATTCCTATATTAAAATAAACTAGAGCTATGATGACCAACATCCTGAAAATGCCTCTTCTTTAAAAGTAAAAATTTGGGCAAGGGGGTTATCATGCCTTATATGGCAAAGTTTAAAAATCAAATACTTGTAAAACCAATACATGGTACCCTCAGGAATTTAGTTTCTTTGATTTTATTAGAATTTCTTCATACTTCTTGATTGTTAAAGTGTATCATGAAGAGGATGATACACTTGTTTGTCTCTTAGGTATATATTTTTAAGATGTTTAACCTATTAGTTCTGTTGTGAGTATAAACCATCATTTTTATTCTTTTTTGTAGATGTTAATGGTTAGCAGGGCTAGTGTGAGTGACCCTAACTATCAAGTAGTGATATAGATCCTCAATGGATGCACCAATACAAAATTTGTTATTAAAGAATAAGCCAACTTAAGATCATTTACAACGTATTTTCATGGTAAAATCCTTTACAGTATCATGTCCCGGGCTGATAGTAAACGAGTGCTCCATATGAAATTCGGCTTTAAATAAACTGACACGAGTCAACTTGTCAGCTATTTTGTTGTAACGTTACAAAGCATAACATCTTTGGATGTTGGTTTAGGCAAGAATTTGGGGATTTCAATTGTTTAAAAACCAGTAACTTTGTGCTAATGATCTCTGGTCCCCCAGTTAATATCTCGTCACCAGACAGTCTCTGCCCAGTTTCTTGGATTTTTGTTTCACGTTACTCTGATTTTAATTATCAGCAAATATATTTTAAAGAAGTTGAAGTAACTACAAACCACTCAACTTTAAGAATAAATCCTCTTTCACTGCTACATTACTCCACATTTGCATTTTAGATTGGGTTTTTTTATTGGAGGTCAGGGGTCAGTCTGCCTCCTGAATATTGTATTTGAAATGAAATATCAGCTTCACAAAAATTACTTTTCATTTAAGAAACTACACAAGGATGCTGATCAGCCGCTGAAATAAATTTTAAAAAATACACAATATTATTCATTTATTATACATCTAAAATTTTGAAGATCGAAGTTGACTAGGAAGCAAGACACCAGTAGTAAGTTTCACTTTCATAGAGAACCTTCTACAAAATAACATCTTGAAGGAGTTTTAATTATTTAAATCTCATACAAGATTAGCTTTAATTCCTTGTTCAGTTAGAAACTTAAGTAAAGGTGCATCTAATAATTATGAAGAATTGGAATTTTTATTAAACACTACTTCTTCTGCTGTAGGTGTCTTCAAATTTTACATTGGGTGTGTGTGTGTGTATGTATATGTATATATATATATATATATATATATATATATATATATATATATATATATATATATATACACACACACACACACACACACCCCTAGCAGTGACAGTCATGAGGCCTGATAATTGTTTCTGCATAAAACTGGATGTTGACTTCAATGTCCTTATATATTTTCATGTTCTATCCCTTATAATGAGTACTTTTAACTTCTAACTTCTAGATATAGCATATCTTAAAACTATATTATAATATATAATGTTTTGAAGGCACTAAAATGTCAGTCTTTTGTTCTTGTGTTGCTTAGTAATATTTCAGACATATATATAGTAGCATGCAATACTTGTTTACAAACAAATTTGTATTATATTGTTTGTTTGGGGATTTTGTTTAGCTTAGTCTACAGTATACTGCAGAGTATCTGATCAAAACAAAAATGATGGTGTCCATTAGAAATTATCATCAGTCTCTTTATAGTCATTTGTATTTAGTAATATAGTAGTTTATTTTTCCCCCAAACAATTTAGTTCAGCACTGCCAAGCAATATTGCTATAAGAGTCTTATGTTTGAAACGAAAAAGCTTGTCTTTGTGATCATACTAAGAATAAATATGGCTATCAGTAAATTAGAAGTACTGAGTACTTTTTTCAGCATTTATATTTTTTAAAAAATAAATAAATAAAAAAGACACTTTTTTGGCTGTTCACATTACCCATCAATGCCTACCATCACATTTTTCAGATGTTCAGTGGTAATTGGTTATCTGTAGAAACCTGTAATTAATACCAGATTTTATGGCAGACATTAATGGGTTAAGAATTTCGTAAAGATGTCTAGAAAACTATGCTGTCATAGATTTCAGGTAGAAGTCTTGGGGCCCAAATTAAATTCCAACATGGAAGAAATTTTTTTCATTTATTTTAGTTTAAAATAATTCACACTCATTTCATCAAAACTGTAAATATATTTTAAGTGTTACTTTACCTAAAATATCAGTGGTAATATGAGTCTTCCATCTCTCATAGTCTTTGATATTTATTAATCTTCTGATGCATATTTCTATATTGTCTCATTCAATTGGAGGTCAAAGTCGTGCTTTAAAATGAGGAATATTCTGATCTATGATTGAGAGTATTCCAAACCATTTCTCTTTCTGAAAAGGTCATTATTTTCATTAATAATCATTTATGACTAAAGATATTCTCTCAAATACAGTGTTTCCACATAGTTTCTATTATTTGACAATTTTTTTAATTGAAATTTGGCATTCAATAGATTAACTTCAGCCTACAACTTTCCCTTAAAAAATGGTGCTAACTGCATTTTCTTTTTCATAATCTCCCTTCAAATAATCTACTCTAAGTCCGTTCATTATCATCACCTCTCTCAAAGGGCAGTAAGGAACAGAATATAAGCACCACTTATTGTCTCATTCCACTGAATGCCTGTTGTTTTACACTGAACTATCACTTCCCTACCCTGTTCCCATCATAATCTTCCTCTGCAGCTCCCTACCTCGTTCTCACTTGTGCCACTATTTTGTCTTCCTTGGACCCTGGTGAAAGAAAGTCTTTAATTTTTATCTGGGCTCGGTCAGTTTACATATTGTCTGCTGCTACCAGCCCACCTGTTTTGTACAGTACAGTTCAGGGCTCTTGTACAGTTTGTCTTCTTCTGCCCAGACCTGATTTTTGTATAGATCCCCCCCAAACCCCACCCTCATTCTCGCTGTTGCATCTTGGCGTGTGTCTGCGTGTGTGCTTTTCTCTGAGTGTGTATAGTGTTTTGCTGTTCATGCTGAAGTGATTGTGATGAATTTATTTAGAAATTCCTACTGGAAGTGTCTTTCTTCATTGCCATGTCATTTTGCATTACAGACGGCACTAAAATAGTGAAATAAAATATATTCAACAAGGGGTTTATTATAAGACCTAAAAATGGGGGAGGGGGTAAATGTAGAAACTATTCTGTTGATCAATGATTTTAATTTTCAAAAATGTAGCTTTTGATTCTTCAGTTTCTTAAAATTCCACTGGAAAAAGAAAATTAACAAAATCCCATGATTCAAAATATCGTTAAACATATTTACTATGAAGATGAATTCTGTTGACCACACACTCTCTCTCTCCTCCCACCTCTTTCTCCTTTTCTCTACCCCACCGCCATTCCTGGGATCCATTTAGTTGTAATGAGTCCGTGTACCAATGGCACTTCTCAACATGCAACAAGGCCATACAACTTTTTTTTTCTTTATAATTCATAAATAAAATGTATTCAGTGACTTATGTATAAAAAATTTGTTCATATTGTTTATTTACTGTTTTGTTTTTAATTTTGTTTATCGGTTTTCTTGTTTTGTTTTCATCTTTCAGTGAATGTTCAAAGATCAGACTTGCTAATTTATATTTTGTGGAGATAAAGCTAGCTCCTTTTTAGTGTATTTAGCTCCTGTAAATCAGCAGTTATTAAAAAATAATAACTATTAGAAAAGAGTTAAATGCTGATTTTCTAGAGCTAAATATATTGTGAGCTAGTTTTAATTTCTTTTCAAAGAGCTAAATTGGTAACTCTATTAAATATGCTATATCAGGGGTTTTCAAACTTTTTGACTTACAGACCCCTTTATATTTCCACCATAAACGCTTATGAAATTTATACATCAATATTTACTAAAAATAGCTTATAGTTTTGCATTAACGTATTAAAAACTGGTTTTAAGCTTACTTTAGACACAAGTGTTTAAATAAAATAAATTAATACTGCATGTTGATGCAAAATGTAACAAAATTAAATTTGAATTTCATGTGATGAGTTAATCCACAGACCCCCTATCTTATCCTTGTGGTCCATGGACCACAATTTGAAAACCCCTGTGCTATATCGCAAACATTTTAAGAATAATGAATTCTGTCCCCCCTTACCTTTGTGACTCCCAATAAAATGTTTTGAACATAGTTACGAGTTCATGTCATTTAGACAAGCAACATTTTTAAACAAGGACAAAAATACAGTTTATGCAAAATACATTTATTGATACACGAACCTTGGTTTGTGTTGGGCTGAGATGTGTGCTTGTGCATATTGGCAACGCTGTCACGTGTGTGTTAGCATTAATAAGCATCTATGCAACACATGTATGTGTGTCTGCATTTCTGAAAGTGTATTTGTAGTGAACCAGAGGGCCTGGTGTCACTGAATGGGTTGATATAAGTTTTTGACCTGACTGTGGGTGTGCGTGCCCATTACATGGGGTTCATCATCTTGAACAGGCTGAATGAAATCCCCTTTTGATCATGTTTGATGGACTATATATGACGTAGTGTGCAGATGTATTTGAGAACAAAACTTAACACTTGGCGATTTTAGTTAAATGTTCACACAAAGGAAAATGTTTGGTTTAAGGGGAAAAACATTTTTTTATCCAATCGTTTTCAATCTGCTAGAAATGTGTTCCATGGTAATTATTGCAGTTTAAATTGTTAAATTCCCAATATTTTGATGAATGATTCCATCAAATTCCCTAAAACTTAGTAAAGTGTCCGAAAATCCAAGCGAAGGAATCCTATTGTTACAAAGTATTATCACTACTCTCTCTTTCTCTCTCTCTCTCTCTCTCTCTCTCTCTCTCTATATATATATATATATATATATTTTTTTTTTTTTTTTTTTTTTCAATGAAATCGCCACTGGCCTCGGAATCTCCAGCAACTCTTCTTGACGGTCTCCTTGTTTAATCAGATGTTACAAGGAGTTTTGTTTGTCTCGTTCAACTGTGCCCCACACATAATCAAGGGGGTTACATTACTTATTTACACAGACTAATGAGTAAAAGAAACGTAATCTCATGAAAAGCTTTTTTTTTTGGAACAAAGCTGAAATCATCTTCCTCTAGCCAGCTCAACTCTTTAAATTGATGACATCTTGCTTAAACAAAAAAAGAAAAACGCTTCTAGGCACCATAGCAGAGGTTATCCAAACAATTACCACGAAAGTATTTAAAGAAAAGACGGAGGCAACTTTAGAATTTTTTTTTAATCATTTCACTCCAACCAAAACGATAAAGCCACTAGGATGCAAGGGGTTATTGAGTACTATGATGCACGGGGTTATTGAGTGTTAGAGAATATAAGAAAAACAACTATTAATTGGTACTGCTATAAAATATTTCTTCAGTATTTATCTATACTTCTGAGCAGCCTTTGAGGTTTGAAAAAGAAATCACTCGACCGGCAATTGAGAACTAGTGGAAAATTTACTAGCCCCAAAATCATTTTAATCAACAGACTTCATTTTCTTAATAGTCGCCTTACGTAAACATAGCGTGAATCTTGAGTCAAGGATAATATTTTTTCAAATGAGTTTCTAAAAATCTGTGGGTTTTTAATCTGAGCGACAGAGACATTTTGGCTCCACTCTGGAAGCGTTAATTAAAGGAATATTTACACTGACCGGGACGATAAAAGCGAGATCAGGCGACATGCATAATACCAAAGAGTTCAATAATGTCATTGTAGGTCATTCTAAGTAACTTGTGAATCTTCAATGGCATACTTTTGGGTGGTAAAAAAATTAAGATTTCCTTTTTCTATATTCGAAAGGACACGTTTTAGTGCGAGATTTTTAACCGACCGCGGGCGAGTAAAGCAATAAACTTTAATCGCCCAATTAAATTTTTAATTGACTGTGTCGATCGAGCGAAATCTCTAAGGCTGCTTCTGAGATTTTTTTTTTTTAATCGTATCACCCCGAGCAAGGTGGTAACGCCACTGATGTGCAGGGGGCTACGTAATAGTGAAAAGATCGGCAAAGAGAAAGCCGGAAACCATATCCTAAACAAGGAACAAGGGATGAGGGAGTATTTAAATTATTTACATTGTTCGGGGCTGTTGTACGCTCCTGCCTTCTGGTGCTAAGAATTTTGAACCGAACCGTTTATTTCAATCACTGGGGCATATCATTCTCATTCCATGTAGTTATCTCCCTTCAACTCAACTCTTTAAGTTATTTGTTCACCACTGCTGTGGCCAGATCCGTATAGGTGTTGGTTAGTTCCAGTAACTTGACTCAAAGATATGCGAGTTCAATTCCTGGCTACACCAGTGGTAAACAAATCCGTTTTGTGTTAAAGGGAGATAACTACATGGCCACCAAAAGTGGCATCGCACATGGAACGTAGCCCCCTGCACATCAGTGGCGTTACCGCCTTGCTCGGGGTGATATGAAATTTTAAAAAAGAAAATTTCTTGTTTATGTTTTACCTGACGTGAAACTCTCGAGATAAGTCATTAAAATTTCTACCCTTCAACATTGAAGCTGATTAAATTGCAACATGGCTTTTTTCCCCCTCCTTTCTGACTCATCTAAACAATGAAAGAAACCACAAAAGTCATCATTATACTTTCAAGCATCCTTGGCCTAAATATTTTAGGGACAAACAGAATAGACAAGAGTAAAAATTAAAGTTAATAAAATGTCTTTCATTTTTTTCTTTAAGTCTTCACAAGTGTAATCCTTTTCCATATATGTTCGTTATAATTGTCTTATTGAATCTCGGCTCTTGTTCTCTCACGTAAATTATTTCTGTGCTTAGTAGGATGGAAGCGCATGCCAGCCAAAATGTGAAGTGTGTTAAAGAAACAACAAAAAAGTGTTCTTTGATTCTGTTTTCTCTCTGTTGAGGCCACATTGAAAACTAATCTATATTAATGTTTTAAGATTTATTCCTGGGATGGTAAATCAAGCGTTTCTTAATGGTAAGTTTTCTCCTCGCCTCTATTGGTAGAATTTAGCATTTCGGTGAAAAGATTTAGACATAATAATGATCTTATTGTAAATCGGTGTCGGATAATAACGTGCTGTATTTTTCCATAACAGTGTTTTGATGAGAAAAGATTCACAAATTTTATGGCACAATTTTGGTTGCCGTTAGCAATGGCTAAAATTTTGCAAGCTGTTTTCTTCCCTCTCCCTCCCCTCCTCCTCTCTCTCTCTCTTTTGTCTTCGCTGCAATAATAAGAATAATATGATTATACTTACGTCGAGAAACTCAGTGAACGTCTTTGAAGTTTATTACGGAAAACCATGCACTCTCGCTGAGAATATAGCGCAAAATGATTTATTTCAACGTATATATTGTGGATGTGTGTTGTGGTGCAATGGATATCGGGTCGGAATGACAAATCGGGAAGTCGAGTTCGAATTCCAGTCGAATCAACTGCATTCACTTACGCGCAAATACCCTTGGGAAAAGGTAATCCGTCTCTTCCCTCCAGTTATGGGTTAAATAACAGGACATAATGGGTTCTATAACTTTGGCTGGCAACCAGTCTACCGTAGAAAGTAATGGCAACCTACTGCAGGACAATTTTCTGCCCAGTCAGTCATGTCTCTTTCTAGACATAATTGCCGAAGCGTGTATCACGTATGGCACTTAACAGCCGAATACATATATCAGTCAGTTAGGATAGATTCAGATATTGACTCCCTTTTGTTTATTTATTGGAAATTATTACCCGTAATCTAATTTTAGGAATGCTGACTTTAAATTTGTTTTAGTCATTGCTTTTATTTTCTGATAATGTCGTGTATAGTCGACCATACTTTCAAAAATGAACATGTTACATAATACGGTGGTGTTGCCACATTGTTATTTACGGTGGAACTGTATCATGGCGTTATCACTCTATGACTCCATAGTGCTGACGGTCAGTTGTATGAGACAAACTAGTATCCCGATCTTTATAACTGAGGGGGGACAGGTATGTTAAGATTAGAGCGATGTGGACAACAAACGTGTGAAATGCCTGTATTTATGTAGAAATGTCATCTCTGTTGATTTTCCCTTAACAATTATTGTGAACTCGAATCCGAGTAATAAATGAATAACACAAAAGAGTATATAAAACAAACGATAATGTATTTATTAACAAAAATATACAATGATAATAAGAGTACGACTAATAACTTAGAAAACATTTAGATTATAAAATGTGTATGTAGATCTACGTGAAAGACGTGTATGTGTGTTTGAGTACAAAGGGGTCGAGAGAAAAGTAATACATTGAAACTAAAGTGAACCTATCTCAGTCGGGGTACAGTTTTTCCCCACGTGCGACTGCATCTTATAGCCGGACTTGTAAAAAGAGGAGTGAGATTTAACGAGAATATCATTGCATATTTATAGGCTTAAGGTGCCTCCACTAGCGACAGTTTTTTTCATTTTTTTATTTGTTTTTTTAGTAAAGTGGGATAACCCATAGAAGAAAGAATTTGGTACGAAAGGAAGAAATCGTAAGAAAAGAAAACGCGATGGCCTACAGAAATCTAGTCTCAAGTTATGAAGAAGTTTCTAGAAATGCCTCATCCATATAGAGATTGTGACAATCGTATTGTTTCCCCTGTTTATTCTTGCCACTGGCTCTGACTACACAGCAGCACGGTCAGTGGAGCAATCGTCATCTTCACCAACAACGCCTTTAGCACCACTGCCTCTACGATTGAAGGTCAAGCAAACAATTTTATTGGATGCTTCCGATCAGCCTTTATCTTCGTTTCGTTGCCAATCTGATTAACATGCACAATATGATGAAACTAAATATGCAGTATTAACCAAGGAAGATGTAGATTTCTTAATTTTTTATGTAACTAATGATAAACCACAAATTTCTGATGATCTACGGTACAACTGATGAAGATGGTTGTTAAAGCTTTTAAGAACAAAGACGATCCTTTCAAAGTTACAAAGCACCGGAAAGTTATTGATAGCCGACATGTCAAAGAAGCGACGTGAAGTGTAACGAGCACAAAACGTGGGGTCAACTGCAGCTTCCCGAATTACTGGTTTCAAAGAAAATTACAAGATAGATCTACGATTCCGCGCAAATGGTTGTTGTACTCTATTTAAAATAATGCAATGTGTTGTTTTCACTGTTTATTGTTTGCAACATCCTAGTCAACCAAAGCACGGCATCCTGATAATCTTGTAGATTTAAAAAACGGACAAATTGCAAGGATGGAATACCAGAACATGAACAGGGCACTCACCGTGTGCATTTCTTGCACGGAAAGATGCATATCAGAAGGCTCTACGATTGACAGAATAATACTGAAGTATATGGAGAAACAGAAGCAAACGCACTAACTTGCACCCATTCTCTCAAACACTCTTCCTATGTACCTCCTTACTCGTCTATCACCCTCCTTCTGACATTTCCTATATCTAATCGCTCTCTCAGCACCTTCACCTATGTAACCCTCTGCGCTATAGTGGCAGTGGAATGCCTTGCTTGGGGTGAAATGATTTTTAAAAAGTTGTGGAAGGATCTGCTCATACGTTTTGTGGATTGTATCAAGTTTTTGGCGACTCAACATCTGGCATTTCGTATACACCGAGAAGTCAATACATCAGATAATAATTTTTTTGTACTTGTTAAGCTACTTAGCAAGTACGACCCTGACTTGGATTATTTCAAGTCGCGCCAACATTCAGCAACATTTTTGTCTGACAATATACAGAATGAGTTCATTGCTCTACTAGACAACGAAGTACGTCAGTCTATACTGCAGAGTCAAAAGAAGCAGATACTATTTGGTTGTTTCATACAACTGACATTTCTCACAACGAACAAATGTCTGAAATTCTCAAGTTTATTGATGTTGACAACGAATCGAGAACTACTGTAGTCAAGAAAGTGTTCATTGATTTTATTAAAATTCATGAAAAATACGCTGAGAGTGTTACAGAAGAAACTACTTCAAAATTAAGGCTTACGGCCTATCACGTTGAATACACCGGTTCTCACGCGATCACCGAAGTTAAGCAACGGTGAATCTGGTCAGTAATTAGATGGGTGACCACTTGAGAATACCAGGTGCTGTAAGCGTTTAGTGACGAACGTGCGTTGTGGTGCAGTGGATATCGGCTCGGAAAGAGAAATCGGTGAGCTGAGTTCGAATTCCAGTTGAATACCCTGCATTCACTTAAGCACTGGTACCCTTGGGAAAGGTATTAATTCGTCCCTTCCCTCCAGTTATGGGTTAAATAACAAGGGTAGAACTTGGGGACCCTGCCCTTAAAAACAAATTCCAATGAATCTTGATACTCGAAAAAGAAAAATGTATTACTAAACACAAAACTTATATATATATATATATATATATATAAAACAACAATAAATTGTTGAAAGAAAAAGGTATTACCAGCAATAAATAAATAAATAAAGTTTAGTTGGCAATAAATGACCCGCCGAGGTTGATTTTCTATATAAACAAAACAAAACAACCAACCTCAAAATTAGAACGAGACGGTCTTAATTTGAACGACTGTCATGGAAAGGCGTATGAAATGCTGCAACAATGTCTGGAAAGGTGTCTAGTATCCAGAAACGCATATAACAGAGAAATACGAAATCAATCTTTGTTAATTCTGACAACCATTCTTTGAACCTCGTAGGAGTGCATGCGGCATCCCAATATGTGTTTGTTACATCATTTCCTGGGGCTCTTCATTCATTTTACAATTTTTTCCCTCCAGCTCACCAATGCGAAGGAAGAAATTGAAAGAGACGATAGAGACGGCTGTAAAGCGGTCCCTTGACACAATATGGTGTGCCAAACGCTTTACTGTTAACGTTGTGAAAATGAAGTTGGATGACATAGCAAATTATGGGAGGATATGACAAGTGACACTTCAGTATCAGTCGACACAAGAAGTAACGCCAGCTGTTTGTTGCACATGCAAACTTTCAGCTTTCTAACAATGCTGCCGTTCTGGGACGAGGTTCCAACTGTCGTCGACCGAGTACAAAAGAGACTTCAGTGCTCTAGAATGAATTTCAATGAAGCTCGAACTGACATTCAAAGGCTGCAACAATCTGTTACGAATGAACGATGTTATCTATGTAAAAAATCAATTGCAAATGGCGAGGAAAAATGCTTAGAATGGGATATTGACGTTTAGCTTTATTTGAAAGCGAAATGATTAAATTTACTATTTCCAGTAAGTAAAATACTCTGATGTATTTCAAACAGAAATTTTATTGATTTATAATTTTTTATAAAATATCAGATTAACATCCTTTTTTACCGTATTTCATCTCAATGTAATTCTCTGTATTAAAAATTTTTCAAAAATGAAATATACTTTTCTGAAACTTTATTTGAGGATTATTAGCTGAGTTAAAAATAATTAATTTGATTTGAAAAAAAATACTTTAGATAACACAGAAATTAATAAAAAAAAACAAAAAAAAAACAGCAGCGGTGATTTTTAACCGACATCAGCTATATTTACGTATTTAACGAGCGATGACAAGAGCTGTAAGTTGTTGACAGCTTATTGTTGTTCTTCTGAGACTTTATATGTTAAAACATAATTTTAAAAAATGACGGATGGGCACCTTTTTTATATAATTTTTAAGTACTCAGTAATTATAAAAATATTGGAAATTATTACCCGTAATCTAAATTTAGGAATGCTGACTTTAAATTTGTTTTAGTCATTGCTCTTATTTTCTGATAATGTCGTGTATGGTGGACCATACTTTAAAAAATGGGCATGTTACATAATATTTTATACACATAAAAAATAAAAAATATGTTTCTAAAATCTTTGTGCAAAATAAGTTGTATTAAGCTTTCAATTTTTGATTAGCAAATATAGTTTTCACTTAATAACAATATCACCTAACTGGATGAATGCAATGCAGAATTTTAAAGACTTATCTATCATAAATTATTATAATCAAAATTTAAAAAATTGAAAACAATTCTTGTAAAATTCATTATTCACTGATTATTTTTTCTTAAGACAATAGTGTCGATAATATATCTTATTCATAAAATCAATTAATAGTTTTTCTAATTAAATAATATCTTAGTTTTATTCCGTTTATTATTTGACGATTCAGAACAGATTTTTCGTAATTGGGGGTCTTCGTTTACGAAAAGAAATTGATTACTTAAATTCTCTAAGATTTCTACTTTTAACCAATATAAATATTAGGCGGTGCGAAAATGAATTCCTCTAAATTTCATAAAATTAAATAAGTGGCGGTAGTAGATTTAGAATAAAGAATTTTTACAGGATTTTCTAAAAGACTAATTTCTAAAATAATTTTAATCATTTGTAAATAAGTCCTGAATGTTTCATTAAAATCTATTATTCGATTTTTTCAAGAATATCCAAATCAATCTGTTTTTCCTGCAAAAAGGCGCTAAAATTCTTTATACTAATCTCCCTGACGACACACACACACACACACACACACTATATATATATATATATATATATATATATATATATATATATATATAATTTGAATGTTCTAAAAAGGATCAAATGATTTAATAATAATAATTCCCTTTAGTCTTTTCCCTTAATAATAACATAAAGATTTTGGCGATAAACCTTTGTTTTTATTAAATTTGGAGCAGTATAATCATGGTATGCTATTTTTTGGCGAATCAATGGAGGTACCTGCAGCAAAGTATTTTGCTTATTGAAAATACTAAATTTAATCCATTAGCTTGAAATTGAAACAAGAATAAAGCCATAAAAAAATTTCATTTTTTTTTTAACATAATAAAGGTATCACGAATCTGTAAAAGGTACCTAGTTGTACTGCATTTTTTTTATTTTACGATTCAGAGCAGATTTTCAATAACTGGAGGTCCTGTTTTACCAAAATCATTAATGATTTTCACCAAGATGTTTAACTAATATTAATCAGTCAGTCAGTCAGTTAAGTGCCATACGTCATACACGCTTTGGGCGACCATGTCTCGAAAGAAGATTATCCCGCAGTAAATTGCCATTACTTGCTGCAGTACACTGGTTGCCAGCCAAGGCTATAGAACTGTTAATATGTCCTGTTATTTAACCCATAACTGGAGGGAAGAGACGGATTAATACCTTTCCTATAGGTATTTGTGCGTAAGAGAATACAATGAATTCAACTGGAATTCTAACTCGGCTCCCGATTTGTCGATCCGAGCTCATATCCACTGGAAAACAACGCACATCATCAGGTCCTGTTTTACCAAAATCCCTAATGATTTTCTCCAAGGAGTTTAACTAGGCGGTAAAAAAATTAATTTATCGAAATTTCATAAAATTCAATGTCTGTATTGGCGGAGTAACTTTATATATATATATATATATATATATATATATATATTACTGCTTAAGTAAAAATAAAAAAATATCCACGCCAGCCAATTATTATTGGCTCTTCTAAGAAATCCATTAAGAGGTAGTCTAACCAACTGATAATTAGAATTTACAACTGTCTAGAATCAAAGATTCCCATTAATCACTTTAAACTCCATAAATTCCAACAGTCATAGCCTGATTCCCTTATCTAGCTAACCCCCTCCAAAACTCATAACTAAACAACCTCCACGAAAAAATTCCAACTGCCAACGAAATATCACAATATCAATAAACCCCAGGTAACACCCATAACAAAACTAAATAAATATAAAGGAAAAGGATTTCCAGTACCTTCCATTTCGCCTGAAGAAACATTGGTGACCCAATGCTGAAATGAACGTGCCTTCGTAGCGATTATATATACAGAAATTATGTACATGTTCTAAAGCATAATTTATAATATATATATATATATATATAAACATTTTCTAAAAGAGAAATATTTTTAAAATAATTTTATTCATTACTAAATTAGTCCTGAAAGTTTCATTCATTAAAATCTGACTATTATTTGACGTTTGCAAAGAATTTCCAAATCAATGTATTTTTCAGCGCATAAAATAACTAAAATTTCCTATACCTATTCCTAGTTTTATGTTGTAAGGATCAGAAGGTTTAGCTGCGTGTTATGTGCAGGGTCACCATTACGTAGTGATCATCGGTTATTACGTAGGCGTCATCGGCTGTCCTTATGTAAAACATAACCCAATCCACCACATTTGAAAGGATCAGAAGGTTAAACATAAGATAAATGGTCTCGTTTGTATTAACAAATGTGAATTTATTTACCGAGTAGAATGACATCAATGTTGTTGTTTTGAAATGAAAATATGTTTGAAAGTTTTGTATAAAGATTCTATTTTGAATGTGTGTTTAAGAGTTCAGTTTTTGTAAAGTCATACGAAATGGGTTTGTGAAGAAAAGAATGTCGCTATCAGGCAAACAGAAATAATGTCTTTGTTTCTCTTTCTTTTTCGTTCCCGATAAGTGAATGAGGAAAGGTCAATTAGTGCGGTGTGAAAGAGAAAGCGAGAGAGTGTGAAAATATGCCGGTCATCTAGCTCTCTGTGATGTTCTTTCTTTGTTGATCGTACATTAAGAAGAAGGAGAATCAATGAATACTGCGCGAAAGATGCAGGTCGCTTGGACTTAGTGTCTATTTAGACGACCTGTGACTCTCTGATGTGAAAGTAAAATCACGCTTATTTATACGTTTGTGAGGCATAGAATCGGATCAACTTTTTAAAAAAAATTTCTTCTGATTGAACAATAAATAAAACGTATTTATTTTGTTTTGCAAAGGTCATCACATGGTAAAATTTAGTGAAGCAACTCTCTTAAGAAAAGAGATGTATTATTGGAGAATGTATAAATGTATATGCTTTTTTATTGGCTTATGAAAAGATATAGGCGTGTGTAAGCTCGGATTTTCTGTGCAATAAGATCTTATGAAATCCGACCATGTTATTTTAATTATTTATGATTAACGAACTTTTTTTTGGCAAAATATATCGGCTGAAATACCAAGAAAATATCAGTTTTACTTACTGCATTATTTTTCCTATTTAGGATTTAAAAAACGTTCCTTTAATGTAGGTACGTCTACTAATTCGCTTAAAAACAGCATACCAAGAAGAAAGAAGGCCACAAATTTAATAAAAACCAAGTTTTTCATACAAAATGCTTATGTTATTATTAAAAGGAAAAATCAAATTATTTTTTAAAATTCTTTTTTAATTTAATTTTTGATCTTTCCTAACACAATCGAAATTTTGGTTAAAATTCTTGTTTTTTTTTTTTTCGTCAGTGGGTAACCAAATTTTTACCAGTGTTTACTAATTATGTAATATCACGAAACTCGACTTTTCCGGTGAAAAGCACATTAATTTTGAAATTCTTGCTAGAATTAAATAATTGTCGGATTTTAATGAAACTTTCAGAATTCATTCTTAAATGAATTAAGTGAAATGAAATTAAATGAATTTGTGAAATTATTCTTTTTTAGAAAATCTTGGTAAAAATAATTATTTTTACCTTTGTTACCCCCTCCCCCTCTTCACGCAGTTTCATAAAATTTCAATAAATTAAATTCTGTTTTGAAAATTTGTTTTATTAGTTAAACGCAGGACTCCTTGGGGAATGTAGATTATCTACTTTTTTTTTTCAAACAGTTAGCCTTTTTTCCCGAAAATCTACCCCTTATAGTAAAATAAAAATGCAATAAACCTATGGCATTATTTAATTAGAAAAGCTTTTGGTTGCTTTATATATATATATATATATATATATATATATATATATATATAAGGACATTATAGTCTGAACAAATTCTTTTCGATGAATAATGAATTTTTACAAGAATTGTTTGCATTTTTTTAAATTATAATAATTGATAAAGTTTCAAATATATTTTTAAATACTCCCAAGACTTGTTGCGCTTAAATTATTAAGTGAAGACTATATTTACTAATCGAAAATTAAAAAGCTTTATACAAAACTTCGAGCCAATATATTTGTAATTTTTCGTATGTGCGTTTAGAAAGGTTGTTTTTAAGTATGATATTTCATGTGTGACATTAAAAGATCACGGGTTTCACGCTCTCTTCCTCTTACAGGAAAAAAATTTGGATGATTATGTCAGTTCTGGTCAACCATACTTAGCTTGTCAGCACATCTGGCTGTCATCAACCACTTAACAGGTCAGAAAAATATGACTCCGTGATTAAGAAAAACTTTTATTCTAAATTTCCTGCTTTGATAAGTAATATTGTTTAAAATCAGATTAATCTAACTTTAAATTTGCTAATTTTTCAAAAATAATGTGTCACGGATGTATATTTTATTTTTGCAAGATTTTGGAAACCGAGAATTAACATTTGTTTACAAACCCGCCAATCTGTTAAAAATGGACGAAAATATTATAGCTTTTGAAAACTCTGAAAAAGTTGAGATTCCAATCAATATAATTTCTGTTTAAAATACACCAGAGTATTTTGCTTGCTGGAAATAGGAATTTTAATCATTCAGCTTTCAATTAAAGCTAAAATTAAAGCTTCAAGAAAAAAAAATTTTTTTAAATCAATTTAAAACTTAGGTATCGAAAATAATTTGAGGTATCTAGTTTAATGAATCCTAATTAAAAATAAATGATGTATTTAAGCAATCCTGATTCAAAACTAATTTTACTATTTATGAGGTAACATAAAAATTCATAAAAATGCAGTATTTATTCACGAGATAATCATCATTATTAATTTAATAATAAAATAGGATTAGATGGTTATTATTAGAATTTATCGCAAAAATTATTACCAATTATAGAAAATTTGAATCATAGTATGCACCGCCTTTGCTTCATATTCCCTCATAGAATGTATATTATCATAATTTAAACATTTATTTTTAATTGTTATTTAAAATGAACTTTTTCTCTTTTATTATTTTTTTTTCTGAAAGGAAACATAAACTTTTCTGTATATGAGATTTAAATGATATTTTTAGAATCAAATGTTTGCAGAGAGAGGTTTGGGGATACAAATAAATACATATAAATAACAAGACCAAACTTTCACAAGTTCTAAAAATAGACGGGAAGTAAAAATTACCAGAAAAACAAAGCCAAAGTTCGATCAACACAAAAGCAATCTTTCACAACTCAGATGTGAGAAAACAATAAAAAATGATAAAAAGTATAGCAACATTTCGCCATCTCTAAAAATAAATAATTCGACCAACCGATCAGAAAGCTTTCAAAACCAGGATAGAAGGCCGAGAGCCAATGAGAATCGAGCAGTTTTTCAAGCGGTTCTAGCAATTTGTATATAAACAGTTGAAAAATCAAATAAAAAGTCGATAAATTAATTTTGCCCATTTCCCAGTACTGCGGTCATCGTAACATATCCAGAGACAAAATACATTTGCAGGACTAGCTTGCAAATTTACACGGATAATCTAACCTTGCTACACTAAAAACAAACGTACCTTCCTTCACTGCATGGTCAAACGGTAGATACTATGTTTGAATACATACATATGTATGCATTGTGTCTTCTCGGGTTTACATTCTCGGCTGACATTAAATGGAAAGACTCTATTGAATCCATTGCTAGGTCAGCTTCTAAGAAAGTTGGTTCATTGTGCCATGCTAGACAATTTCTTTTTTAAACATCTGTAAGTCAGCCATTCGTCTATGCTTAGAATATTTCTGCCACATATTGTCCAGTGTTTCTGTTTTATGGTTAGAGATTCTTGATAAAATCCAAAGAAGAGTTAGCCATATTATTGGTACTGACCTGGCGTCTCGGGCTCAGTCTCTTTCCAACTGCTGTATAGTTGCTTCCCTGTGTCTTACCTAAAAATGCTTTCATAGTAATTGTTCAGATAAGATCATCACTATAGTACTTTGACGTTATGAATTTAATCGTGTGCAATGGGTATCTGCTCGGAACGAGAAGTCGAAAAGGCGAGGTCGAATTCGTTGCATTCAAATACGCGCACATACCCTTGGGAAGGGTATTAATCAATCTGTTCACTCTTCAGCTATGAGTTAAATAACAGAATAGACTGGGTTCTATAGCGTTAGTTAACAAATAGTCTCCCACAGAATGAAATGGCGACCTACTGCAAGAAAATCTTCTGCCTAGTCAGTCATGGGTCGAAAGAGACATGATCGTCCAAACGTGTATCATGTATGGCACTTGACTGACTAACTAGACTGACAAACGGAGTCTCATCAATTTACAGATCAATTGGCTAAATGTAATAATAAATTCTATGATAAGTTTCTTTTTTTTTTCTTACTTCTCGCTTGTGTAACTCTCTCCTCGCTTTCTCCATGCTTTCCAGTCAACTTTAATCTTCAAAAATTTAAATGCAACGTCAATCGCTAACTATTGTTTCCTGCTACTCTTTCATTGTTTCCGCCCCTTAGTAATGTTTCTCTTTTCTAATTCGTCCACACCCAATAACCCTTTGTGACTTTACTGCCTTGACTGGAGTAAATTCGTTTAAAAACATAAAAATGGATAGAACAATTATCACATATTTCCTAAAGAGACAGTGCATTAACAATTCACCGTTAATAAAGAAAAGGAAAATGTGGACAGTCTTAATCGCCTACTATCTGAATTTAAATATCCTTGAAAATCTACAGATAATAAAAACATGAAGCTGTGGAGAGCCATTATCCCCTACTGCCTAACTAGATATGCCATCAGCAATTAACAGATAATAATGAAAATGAAAGCTGTAGGCAGCCATGATCGTTTATTCTCTGAAGTGACCTGGCATCGGCAACTGATCATTATAATAAAGAAAAGGAAGCTGTGGAGAATCATAATTGCCTCATTCTGATGTGACATGGCAATGGCAATTCACAAATAATAAAGATAAAAAAGTTGTGGATAACCTTATCTTTTACCACATTAAATTATATGACATTAAAAATATATAAACTTTCCTCTATGGTACCTAGACTTTATGAATTTAAGCGTAGTACTACACTGGCGACAAGGTTTCATCATTTTGTAGTTGAAATAGTTACATGGAACCGTAACTTCTATGCTAACAGTTCCTTCTATTGTACATCTCCCTTGTGGAACTCTTAGAATTAGCTCCTATACATATTTTTTAGTCAATAAAATCCCATCAGAAGGTTTGTTTGATAAACAATCATTACAAGGGTAATACCGCAAAATACTTACGGACGTAGTTATAGACATACCACGTCATTTTTGGGCCCTTTAGAAAATAAGAATAATAACCCTTTTCACTGCCCCCGCAAATTCGAGAAAAACATTTTCGTGAGCCAGTATAAAATTATTTTCTAACCAATGAAAACGTTACATTCAAAAAGTTCATACTTCTATGTGAAATTATATTTTGAATCCCCCCTTATGGATATATAAATAGAAGCATACTACTTTTCAGAGATCAACACTATTTCAGAGGTGAATTTGATCTACACGTGCATACAGACACACGCACCCATCCACAAACACATAATGGAAGAGAGAGCCGGCAGCCGCCAACTAAAGTCTTGTCCACACACAAACTAGAAGGGATTAACCAGCAAGCATCTACTAAGCCTTTGTCTACAAACTCACAAATATATTAGGTTGATCGTCATAAAGTAAGTCTGTTCACACATTTCACCAACACTCTCTTCCGGCTTCTTGATTCCCAGTTAACTTTGATCTTCAAAAATTTTAAATGTACTGTATTTTTGGTTATCTTCTATCTTTTTGACATATCTATCTTAATTCTTGTTCTTTTATTGTTCTCTCTCCTTAATAGTATCTTCTTCTTCTTCTTCTTCTTCTTCTTCTTCTTCTTCTTCTTCTTCTTCTTCTTCTTCTTCTTCTTCTATGTGCCCTGTCCCTTCAGGACGTAGGCGATCATGGTTCTCCATGTCTCCCTATCCCTTGTGGCTTTTAGTATGTTTGCTCCTGTTACTCCTGGCAACCCCCGTTCCGTCATCCACCTGATCAGACCCTGCAAATATGTTATCCGCTGCCTTCCTCTGTCTCTCCTTCCTTCTATCTGACCAGTCAGTACTGACCAGTCAGTATCAGGTTCTCCAGACTCTCCTTCTTCATTGCGTGTCCCAGGAACTTCAGTTGTCTCTTCCTGATGCTCAGTATCAATTTCCTTGCATATTAGTAAATTTATCACTCCTTGCATATTAGTAAATTTACTGCCTTGCTTGATGCGAAATTAAAATATATAAATATATATATTTATTTTCATACTGGACCCTTTCTCTGTCTGTCTGTCTGTCTGTCTGTCTGTCTGTCCGTCTGTCTGTCCGTCCGTCTGTCTGTCTGTCTGTTTCTCTTTCTCTGTCTTTCTTTCATATGAATCAGGACTTTTAAACTTGAACTCTTGAAGCTTTAACTTTCGCTTTATTCTTCTGTATTGTCTTCTTAAAGATTTATTTTCCGTTCATGAACTCTCTGTACATTTTCGTTTAATCATGACGCAAGGCCAATGTATTATTTTATGAAAAGATTTTTTTTAATCGTGTCGCCCCAGGCAAGGCATTTTATTTTATACTTATCAACACTGTGCATTTTCTTTTAATCGTTACGCAAGGCCAATAAATTGTTTTAAAGATTTATTTTGTATTTATCAACACTCTGTGTATTTTCTTTTCGTCATTAGTCTAAGCCAATATGCACCAAAACAGTTATGCTGAAAACCGATAGATGATGAGAACGGATGTTGTCCTAAGATAAACAAATCATGGATAACTAATAACCTCCTATACCCCATAACGGAAAATTAGTTTTAGAATTGATCTTGAAAATGAATGTCAGTAATGGTTTTGTGGAATATACACATTCACACCCACATACAGACACATAATTCAGCGTGTAAGAACATTTACTTGTTTACACCCATGCACAAAAGGTATTACATTTTTCTCAGCAGCAATTGGTTAAATAATTGCTGTACAATTCATTACGAGACAATTTTGAAATCGCAGCTGAGAATAATTCTAACAACTTTCCATACTTGGTTCAGTACACGATATCTAATTGGCCGATTTATGACCAATCAGATCTTTTATTGCAAAGGTGAGTAAATGTGAAACTTTCCCGTGAAGCTTCCTGGAGCCTACCCGAAACGTATAAAAGCTGGAAAAATTCATTGCTTCTTCAGTATGATTTAGTTGCTCCTGGACTCCACGTCACTGGTTTCCATATCTTACTCACACGGCAAAAACGCACACACAGACACATACTTACACTGTTCAAATTACCAGTAGTCACTATGCTAAACTTCTGTTAAGACCTCTTGATCTATTCTGGACATAAGAACATCTGAACTTGCTACCACAAATTCATGAATATTGTGTAACAATTCTTTCATTTGAAACAGACTTTATTTCATTCAACTTGAATCTAAACTTTCATTCAACAAGTGACTTTCTTTTAAGGAATATTTGATTTTTTCTGCAGTCTATGGAAGAAAATTCTTTCTCCTATTTAACTATTGTCAACTGTAATTACATGCTTTTTCCTCCAATATTTTGTACATTCTTTAATACATGTTTATTGTGGTTATATTGGCGTCATCGTCATCTGATTCGTTATTTCTTGCGCCTGAAATTGTTTTATGTTGGACGAATCGTATTGATATAAATATTATGGGGGAATCGGAGATAATCTTGAGGCTTAAGTATCGCATTTATTATCCTTGTGCTAGACGTGATCGAAATTATTTACGAAGTCCCCTGCAGTTTTTAAATAAATGATTCAGTTCAGTTCAATAGCATTGTCATAGAATGGGACCTAGAATGTGACGCTAACCCCGCCGGTGTCGTCAATGGCGTTGATACAGCAGCTGGTCTTCGGGTTGTTCTTTCCAACGGTGATCTCCCTTGCCCACGTTGTGAAATTTGATCTCGAGGAAATCACGTTGAATTCTCGCTAGATGTCTTTCCGCCACGTCAAACCAAGCTGGACGCGCGCGCACAATTGGCTAAATGAAAGCGACACCAAAAATAAATTGAATGACGCCTGAATAAGTTGTAGAAAGTTTTTATGTACAAAAGGAAAATAAAGAAAAACAATCACCAATCGTCTTCTTCTCAAAACCTCCTATCAATCTGGCAACAGAACTGAAGTTTCGACCAATTTCTTTAAGTCGTAATTTGTGAAGCGTTTTTCTTCCTGTTATTAATTCAAGTGTTTGGTTGGCAATATGACATCACCTCTGGTCGGAGTTTTAAGTTTGTGGCGATTCGAAATGACTTTGTTTCACTTCACACCGAAGATTTACAGAAACTGCTGAAGAACTGTCTTTGAGTATGGTGGGCAAGGTCGGCAGTCTTAAAACTGTCTGTAAAATCACTTCCTGTCTATCTTTAACTCTGGTTAGCTGTTTCACAACTTCAGCTCCTTTCAGTAAGTCAGCGGCAGGCTTCTCTACAGTTGGTACCCAACGGTGTGGCAATTCTCTCTCTCTCTCTCTCTCTCTCTCTCTCTCTCTCTCTCTCTCTCTCTCTCTCTCTCTGTCTCAGCCAGGAGCTCTATGGGAGGCGCCTATCTTCGTCGTTAAATCTCTCGGCCGAACTGGGACTCAACTGACTCTGGCCTCTCGGGCTCTGTATTTATGCTTATCCATGCTTTAATGGTGCGGTGAAATACGGACACAGGGTTGTTCATGCAAATCTAGTTTCTGGCTCTTGCGGCCAATGAAATCACTATCACCCCCCACATTCGGGGTGGAGTCACTATACAACGTCAGCTCTCTCTCTCTGTCTTCTTCCCTTTGACGCAGCCAATTGAGTAGAGCTATTTTCGTGACATTACTTCTTTCTATCTTCTTCCTTTTTGTTCAGCCAATGAGATAATTTTCTCTTTGGCCGTTTTGGGCAGAACTTTTATACCTCCAATTCCTTTCTCATGGAAATCCCAATTTAGTAATTCTCATAATTAATTAATTGTCCATTTCTCTCCGGCAACAAATCAACTCAACCCATGCACCTGTCCGAACTCCCCAATGCGTAAAATTTGCATCTTTCAGTCTGTAAAAAACTTTTTTGACATTCCACAGATGTGTTTTGACTTTGTTTTCGCTGAGATAAAAAAAAATAGAATTTTCTGTTTCTATTGTCTTATGATTTCTGACACTGATTATATTCCGCAAGAGTTCGTTAGGAAAATATTTAAAAGATAAAATCTTCATTTCATTTATTTTATTTGTCTCAGATGGCATTCTGTTGAGACTCATTTATTACTTTGTTCCACACCTTTGACCTTCATTTACACCAGCCATGAAATCACAGCTGGGAAACTTTCTTTATTTTGGAAACAAAATTTTATTATCACCTCTTTGTGTGGGGGAATCTGACTGGTAATGTTTCGTTCCCTTTGATATCAGCTGGGTCGTTGAGAATAAAATAAATAAATAAATAAACTTTTCCCAGTCATCTGTGTTTCTCAGATAATATTGCTGTCAACAATGGCCATCTGACTCTGTGACTTTATTAGCTTCGCCGTATCATAGATTTCACGTGTCATATTTTTAGTTCGTTTGAAATTTTTCTTGAAAAGGTGAATCTTTTCCAAACAACAACAAAAAAATATCGTCTTTTTTTCTCTGTTCATATTGGAACAAAATAAATTTTCCCTAGTTGGTTCTTTTCAATGTGTAATAATCCATAATAATAAAACTAACATAATTTCTTCTGTTCCTGCCATGCTAAAATATTATCACAAGAAGACAAATTTAGTCTTTTGTTTAGTTTTCAGCTCCTCCAAAAAGTGAGATGGCTGAAACCATTCCATAGCCCATCACCATCACATAACAAGGTGGATCTGATTTACATGGGTTTACCCATGTTTAGTTAGTTCGATTGTCCTTATTATATATATTTTTTTAATTTAGCTGTCTCGGGGAA
This sequence comes from Ascarosepion bandense, assembly GCA_037127315.1. Classification (NCBI taxonomy): domain Eukaryota; kingdom Metazoa; phylum Mollusca; class Cephalopoda; order Sepiida; family Sepiidae; genus Ascarosepion; species Ascarosepion bandense. The sequence goes on from JBBBDQ010000138.1 coordinate 101,192, forward strand.
AAATGTATGGTTTGTCGCTGAAGTAGCTATTTGTTCTTATCAAAGTTTTTTCTTTGCTGCCCATGTTTCGTTGAATCAACAATGAAGTTGGAATATGAGTTCTCGATATCATCATTGAATCATGTCTGCAAGTTTATTATTAATATTTCTGCTTCTAACCGTATAATAAAATTCTTCTAAATCCTGAATGAATCGGAATTCTTTGTTACTGTTGTTCTCGGCCAGAAATAGAAAGTCGAAACGGATATTGCAAAAAGTTTAATACATTTTTTTATAAAAGAGATTACGATTTAAAATAACGAAAAAGATTTACTCCAAATGAAATTTGAAATGAAATGAATACAATAACAAAAATAACTTTCACAACCTTGCACAAAATTAGTTTTGTACGCCTCAAAATAGTCAAGGAAGAATAACATTTCTTTTTTTCTTTTTTCTTTTTAGAAAACAGAAGTTCATGCAGATCAATTTTCTTTTCTTTCAGAAACAATAAAAAAATTAAATTACTTTGTAAGTTTTCAAGTTCAAAAGATAATAAAGGAATACCTTTCTCAGAAGTTGCAGTGTTTCTGTTTTTTTAGACAAAATGATCAGTTTCTGAAATTGACTTTCGCGGACATAAGATAAAATTTTCTTGTTTTCCTTTTTTCTTCTGTCTTTCTTTCTTTCTTTCTTTCTTTCTTTTGTTTTGCTTCTTTCTTTTCTTTTTCTTCGTCATCATCATTAGTAGTCTATACGATTGTGACGTTGAATCCTTTCTACCTTTTTGTAATAGTTTTCCACATTTATAAATTCGTCCGTGCTTTGAATACTGTTGCCATATCTGTCCGGGTGCTTCTGCTATTCATCTTGAGGTTCTCGACAAAATCGAAAGAAGGATTTGCAATATAATCGATCCTGACTTGGCAGCTCGCTTTCAGTCACTATCTCACCGACGTAATGTGGCTTCCTTCTGTCTTTTCTACAAATGTTTCTGTTGGCAACTACCCTGACGAGTTGTTTTTCTGGTTCCCCGACTTGGCATCAAGGTCCCACCTTTTTAGCCGCGGAATAGTTAATTGTAACCATCACTTCAACTCCAAATTTCTTTTCTCGCACTTCCTGCTTGTGGAACTGTTTTCCATTTACTCAATTCCCTGATAGCTACAACCTCCAAAAGTTTAAATGCAACGTCAATTGTAATCTTTTCTCTACTTGATTCCCATCCATCTCTTATTCAAATTTTAAATTTGTTGGATTTTGACAACATGAAATTGGAGCCTTTCTTTTGTAAATTTTATTCATGTTACATGTTATATATATATATATATATATATATATATATATATATATATATGTGTGTGTGTGTGTGTGTGTGTGTGTGTGTGTGTGTGTGTGTGTGTGTGTTAAAGCTATACACTATCGTCAGAATATTATTAGTATTTATAGGGGTTATATCTTCTCTTCTTATTTATTCTTTTCTAGTAGCAATAGGATTCCGTTCTAGCGAAGGGTAGTAGTATACCGTAGCAGGTTAATGGAATTTGGCCTTGTGGGAAGATAGCCCACTAAAATTCATAAATGATTATAAAATCACGAAAGGCAATTTGAGTATAAAATAACACACACACACACACACACACACACACACACACACACACACATATATATATATATATATATATATATATATATATTTCAATTAATGTTTTACAAATAAAGTTTTTTTTTGTTTTTGTTTTTTTTATAAGCGTTTCACCCCGAGCAAGGTATGTCACTGCCACTACTGCGCAGGGGGCTACATAGAGTGGAGAAAGAATGATTAAATATAGGAAATGTCAGAGGGTGGGTGATAGGCGGGTAGGGATACCGAGAATGGTTAAATATAGGAAATGTCAGAGGGTGGGTGATAGGCGGGTAAGGATACCGAGAATGAGGGTTTGGTAGATGAGAGTGTTCTGAGAATAATTGGAAGTTAGTGTGATAGGAGGTGTCTATTGACCCTACATTTAAACACCTGGAGATTGTAGCTGTCGGGAAAGCAGACTTGTGGAAGGGAGTTCCACAGGCGGGAAGCGCGAGAAAAGAAGCTGTTGGAGTAGAATTTACGGTTACATCTTATTTGTTTAACTGTAAAAGGGTGGGACCTAGTTGCTAATCTAGTATCTCGTGTAAATTCGTGCTTAGGCGGCACCAGTGGTCTAAGCTCATCGGAGCAGAAGCCATGAAAGTACTTGTAGAAGAGGCACAGGGAAGCCACATCACGCCGGTGAGAGAGTGGTTGCAGCCGGTCTGCCAAGTCAGTATCAACCACGTTACAGATCCTCCTTTTTATTTTGTCAAGAAGCCCAATGAGTGCAGCAAGGGCACCCGACCAGATATGGCAGCAATATTCAATACACGGGCGGATGGTAGATTTGTATATGTGCAGAATAGATTCAGGTGGGAAAAACTTCCGGGCCCTGCACAGAGAGCCGACTTTCATAGCAGCAGATTTGGCAATGGATTCGATATAGTCATTCCATTTGAGGTCCGCCGAAAGTGTAAGGCCAAGGAGGTATAGTATTTTACTCTCTGGGGGGGGGGGGGCTAACCTGTCCCATGCTAATGGGAGGTAGATGCGATTGTCTCTGGTGGTTAGTTGATAACAGCTTCGTTTTAGAGACATTGAAATTTATTAGCCATTTCCTACCCCAGGCCACTACGGATTGGAGGTCCTTTTCAAGTACGGTAGCGAGGTTCACTTTGTCGTCCACACCTGGTTTTTGATCGATGCGAGAGTAGATTGTTGTGTCATCGGCATACATGCCAACTTGGGATCTAATGGCGTCGGGGAGATCATTAATGTAGATCAGAAAGAGCGTGGGACCTAGGATAGAACCTTGAAGGACGCCCGCGTTCGTATGGTAGTTTTGGGAGGCATGCCCATTTAATACCACCTTCAATGTGCGGTTAGAGAGGAATGACTGGATGAGATCAAACAGATGTCCAGTTATCCCGTAGTTCCGCAGTTTGCATAAGAGGCTAGCGTGCCAGACCTTGTCGAACACTTTGGAGATATCCAAGGCAACGGTTCGGGCTTCGCCATTCTTGTCAAGTGCCCGGTATATGTACTCGGTAATGGTCGTTAGCATATCAGCAGTAGACCTGGTGAATCGAAACCCGTACTGTTTGTCAGAGAGAAGCCTGTTGGCCGTGAGATGCTGAATCACCTCGGCGTTGATAATGGCTTCGAAAACTTTGGCAAATATCGGAAGGAGACTAATAGGACGGTAATTGGCGGGGTCTGAGGAACTACACAGGAGGACTTCCAACAGGAAGCAGATAGGCAGAGGTTATAGAGTTTAGAGAGGACAGAGGAGAGTTCTGGGGCACGTTTCTTCAGTACTATAACTGGGATTCCGTCACCGCCGCTCGCTTTGTGTGGGTCAAGTTGTGCAATTATCTTGGCGACCAGCGAAGGTGTAATGTGGACGCTATTTAGTTGAGCCTTAGTTCTGGGTGGGAAGTCGGGTGTAACGAGTCCAGTGTCGAATTGGTGGAGAATGTACGGGCAAAGCATTCAGCCTTGTCCGCTGGGTAGGTGAGAACTTCAAACTCATTGATTAGTGCGGGTATTGAAGTCTTGTTCTTGTTGAGCACGCTTTTGCAGAGACGCCAGTAATCTTTAGAGCCAAACTTAGAGGGTGCTATGCGTTGCCTCATTCTGGTAGCAAACGCCCTCTTAGCTTCGTTCAGTACTTTTTTTTACACTTGTTCCGTGCTGAGGCGAAAAGGCGCCTGTTTTGGTTCGACGAGCAGCTTCGATAGAGCCGGAAGAAATGGTTCCGGTGGGCAATGGCGGCCGAGCAAGCGAGTGAGAACCAGGGGGACGAATTTGATTTTAGTTGAAATTTCCTGGCCAGGATAAAAGCATCGATGCCAGCCTTAACCCAAGAGGAGACCTCGGAGACACAGTCTTCGACAGGAAGATGGAAGACGTTGTTCCAGGGGACGTCGCAGAGGAAGTCTGCGCTCTGGTAGCAGTATGATATTCTGCTGGTCTGGTTTTTTTGGATTGAGTTAGCGCGGATTGAGACTACGGCGTGGTCAGAGTTTCCGAGGGGGCAGAGTTGCCTAGTAGTGCAGGAGTCTGGGATGGAGGTAAAGTAAAGGTCGAGTAAAGAGTCCCTTCCGTTAGGGTTATTAGAGAAACGCGTGGGGAAGTCCACCACTTGCGTTAGAGCTTGGGTTATTGAAAAATACATGGTGCGGATCCCAGCAAGGTCGGTGGCTGAGTTTTCAAGCCACTTGGTGTGGTGGGCGTTAAAATCGCCAAACACAAATATATGGGCAGATGGGTGAGAAGAAATGGCCCTGTCGATATTAGTAGAGATGCAATCAAGTACCGTACAGTCAGAGGAGGAGGGGGAGCGGTAGAGGAAGAAGAGATAGCTAACCGAGCTTAGACGTGAGAGACGGAAGCACATGAATGAATTTTCCAGGGATTCAAGAGATGTAACCCTGGCTAGGAGGAGTTGTTCGCTGACATATACACCAAGCCCATGCATATGGACATTGGAGTCCTTCCTGAAAAGGGGAAGGTAACCAGGAACGAACAGCTCCGAAGAGGGGATAGAAGGGTCAAGGTTAGTCTCACATATAGCTAAGATATCGGGTGAGTTAGTTAGAAGGAATGATTCTACACTATTAAAGTTACTGCGAATAGCTCGTATGTTTGTGAAGGAAACGCAGATTGAAATAAAAGTCCAACGGAGGTAAAAGATTTCATGGAAAATAATGATGAGCTGAAAGAGATAAAAGGTTTAGAAATGTGGAAGCGTCTTGTAGATAAAGAATGTTCATTTAGAAGTTGCCACTTCTGAGGTCAGTAAGTCAGTAAATTGGTTTGTGTGGAAGGTCTTTGAAAAGGTCAGTTAGTACTTATGAGACAGGGAGGTGGAAAGAGGTCAGCATAATAGCCTCTCGACTTAAGTCAAGGGGATATCAATTACATTCATTTCCTCAAGTCCTGACTGTCTGACGGGGGTTTTGTGTCTCCGCTTTTTATATCTGCTTTCTGGATCAAAACGCCCCCAGGTTGTTTCGAATTTCATCCTTGTATTTGATTCTGGGCTTCCCACTGGCTGGTAAATAAAATTCGCGAAGGCTCGCGAAAAATGGTATTTTGATATTTGATTAATTTTTATTTTTCAACCAGAACATCTGCGCAAACCCGGATGCGCACGACGAGTTTTATTCATTTTCCTTTTTGTTGTGAGAGAGCCAACATCCGGTTTCTCACTTTTGTTTGTTCGGTATCACCACATAACTTTCGCCCCAGAAAATGGAGTGTTTTTTTTTTTGGGGGGGGGGGTATCTATTGTCGCTTTTTTTTTTCAAATAGTTTTTTTTTGTTTTGCTGTTTTCTTTTATTTATTTTATTTATTTGTTTGTTTTGTTTTGTTTTGTTTTTTGTTAGAAATAAAAATATGTGTTTTCTTTCTTCCATTTAACTGTTCTACCGGACTTAGTTTTCATTTTTGGTTTGTTTTCGTTAGTTTCCTCGGTACAAGATGGGGGTTTATCGAAATCCCGTCTTGATTCGATGGAATATTTTTATTTTATATTTTCAGCAACGTACGCCGGCTTTAATCTGTCTATTGAGACTTTACTATGAACGTCGTCTGATTTTTTTATAATAAAATATTTTTCGTGACGACTTATTACTTGATATGGACCTGTGTATGGAGCTTCCAACGGTTTTCTTACTCTATCAGTTCTTAACCAAATACTTTTACATGTCTGTAAATCTTTTGGGATGTAGGAAGTAGGTGTTGAATGTAGATATCCACTGGATAATTTGTCTATATCAAATTTCTGCATTTCGTCGGTTAAAATTTTAACGTGCGAGTTTGTTATTTCGTTGTTTTGTGATTTTCTTATATGTGAAATCTCATTCACACTGATAAAACAGAGATGACGCTTTTGTCTGTCAGATTTTAAAGAGGATTAGCTTTTAAAAGCACTGCAAAGTGGCTTGTGGTCCGTCAGCAACATTACATTTCTGCCTTCTATTAGATGTTTAAAGTGACCCCGACGTGATAAGAATACGCACAAGCGCAACCTTCTAACAAACACGTGGATTTTCAACACACACATATATATATACACACACACAAAAAAAACTTTGGACTTTCAGCGAAATTTGAATATTTCTCTGCAACAAATTCACCATGGCAACGGACGCTGAAGAAACAATGAACTCAAACCAACCAATGGAGGTAAAGTAAAGGTCGTGTATATCTTCTCTTCTTATTTATTCTTTTCTAGTAGCAGTAGGATTCCGTTCTAGCGAAGCGTAGTAGTATACCGTAGCAGGTTAACGGAATTTGGCCTCGTGGGAAGATAGCCCACTATAATTCATAAAATGATTATAAAATCACGAAAGGCAATTTGAGTATAAAATAACACACACACACACACACACACACACACACACACACACACACACACACACACATATATATATATATATATATATATATATATATATATATATATATTTCAATTAATGTTTTACAAATAAAGTAATACTTGAAATAAAAGTCCAATGGAGGTAAAAGAGTTCATGGAAAATAATGATGAGCTGAAAGAGATAAAAGGCTTAGTAATGTGGAAGCGTCTTGTAGGTAAAGATTGTTCATTTAAAAGTTGCCACTTCTGAGGTCAGTAGGTCAGTAAGTTGGTTTGTGTGGAAGGTCTTTGAAAAGGTCAGTTTGTACTCATGAGACAGGGAGGTGGAAAGAGATCACCATAGTAGCCTCTCGACTTAAGTCAAGAGGATATCAATTACATTCATTTCCTCAAGTCCTGACTGTCCGACGAAGCTTTTGTGTCTCCGCTTTTTATATCTGCTTTCTGGATCAAAACGCCCCCAGGTCGTTTCGAATTTCATCTTTGTATTTGAGTTTTATTCATTTGCCTTTTTGTTGTGAGAGAGCCAACATCCGGTTTCTCGCTTTTGTTCGGTCGGTATCACCACATATTAACAGAAGGACGAATTATCTTCCCCAATCCTCTTCTTTGTAATAATCAGTTGCCTGCAACTAATTCTTCTAGGTGGCGTTGTTGTTGTTGTTGTTGTTGTAAAAAGGAAAATAAAATTGTTTAACACATACCTTGCACACCTACTGGAAATTTTTATAACAACAAAATCGACTATCTTCATTTTGACATTTTTTTAAGAAATCGTGTTAGTAATTTTCTAGGTACCTTCACTAATTTTCAATACATAACGTTCCAATTGAATTTTTTAAAATAAAAATAATTTTCTTGAAATTTTTATTTTAGTTTTAATTGAAAGCTAAATGATTAAATTCACTATTTCCAGTAAGAATACATATTCTATTCATACAAATCTATTGTAAAAAATATTTTCTACATGAAATAGCCCACTGAGGTTGATATGCTATAAAATGGGTACCTCCACTCATTTTCGATATCTAAGTTTTAAATTGAATTTTTAAAAATAAAAAAAACGTTTTTTGAAACTTTAATTTTGGATTAATTGAAAGCTAAATGATTAAATTTACTATGTTCAGTGAACAAAATATTCGGGAGTATTTTACATAGAAATTATATTCATTGGTATGTAAAATTTTGAGATCTTTTTCTAAATTTTCTATTTTTTGGCCATTTTTTTTTTTTTTTTTTTTGAGCGATCGATACAGTTGTAAACAAAATTTAATTCCCGGTTTAAAAATTTTGTGAAATGCAAAATAAAATATACATCTCTCACGCGTTATTTTTTAAAAATTAGCAAATTTAAAGTTAAATTACTCTGATTTGCAACAAATATTATTTGTTTATGGCATGAAATTTAGAATAAAAGTATTTCTTAATCACATAGGTCTGACTCGTTGAGCTTTCAAGTAGGCGATGATAACCACTGTGGTAAATCAGTTCATATAGCTGACGAAAAACAAAAAAACGAAATTTAACTGAAATTTCGAACGTGTTATAAAGGATTAAAAAATGTTAAAAAAATGACAACAATATTTGATATTTCCTCTTAATAATAACACAAATATTTCAATGATAAACTTTGTTTTTATTAAGTTCGAGCCCTTTTAACATCATGCTATACTGTTTTTTGGGGTTTTTTTTTTTTTTTCAGATGAACGAAAATCACCAAAAACATGTTTCTGAGACTGATCCCAGCGTATGTATGTGCGTCCACTGTTTAAGAATTCTGATCAGAGACATCCTCTTTCCCTTAAAAAATAGCCAGTTGTACACTTAACTAGCCTAATCAAGAAATATATTTATATGTGTAAATAAACCTTTTGGATTCATGTCAGTGTGAACAATATTTGCAACCGCTCCGTGGTTCGTTCACACTCAAAATGAATATGACACAAGGCTAAATTTAAGTAGTTTTATGCGTATATGGCAAGAGGGAAAAAATTGCTTCAGCTTCTTCAGGTACATATGTTCTACACGGGAGGGGATTTTTTTTTTCTTTTAATATCTTTTCTAAGAGTTTTTGCACGTTGCATTCACTTACGCACAAATACCCTTGGTAAAGGTATTAATCCATTTCTTCTCCTTCTATCTATGGGTTGAATAGCAGGACGGATTGGGTTCTGTAGCCTTGGTTGGCAACCAGTCTACTGCAGAAAGTAATGGCAACCTACTGCAGGAAAATCTTTTGCTTAGTCAGTCATGTCTCAAAAGAGACATGATCGTCCATGCGTGTGTCACGTATGGCAATTAACTCACTGATTTTTCCCAGCAAATTCTTTTATGTGTATTTTGACTGATGGTTCGACATTATAAATTTGTCTCAACATTGTTTTCCCAGTTCTTTTCAGCCATTAAACTGTTTTTAAATGCAGTGACCGTAAACTGTATGTGACCCTGATGAAACATATACTTAAACTGCAAACGAGTCACTGCTTAACGCAGTTCCAGTATAAACCACAGGTTGTCTCTGAGTGTTGAAGAAACACAAATGGGCCTGAGCAGCCAAGTCAGTTAGTGATACACGAAAGAGACATGACTGACTGGGCAGAAGATTATCCCGCAGTAGGTTGTTTTTTTTTTATTATTACAAAATTGTTTAGTGGGAAATGTTATGATACAATTTCCATTTTTAGATCTCTGGTTGGGATCCGGAAGGATATGCCTAAGGATATGAGTCAGTCAGTTAAGTGCCATACGTGATACACGCTTGGGCGATCATGTCTCGAAAGAGACATGACTCACTGGGCAGAAGATTATCCCGCAGTAGGTTGCCATTGCTTTCTGCGGTAGACTGGTTGCCGACCAAGGCTAAAGAACCCAATCTGTTCTGTTATTTAACCCATAACTGGAAGGAAGAGATGGATTAATACCTTTCCCAATGGTATTTGAGCGTAAGTGAATGCAATGGATTCAACTGGAATTCGAACTCGGCTCCCCGATTTCTCGTTCCGAGACGATATCTACTGCGCCACAACGCACATCCTAAGGATATGAGTTTACAACAGAAATCAAGAGAAATAACAATAATAATAATAATTAATCTATTAATTGCTTTCTGTGGTAGACTGGTTGCCAACCAAGGCTGCAAAACACTGCTATTCACCTCACAACTGGAAGGAAGAGACGGATTAATACCTTTCCCGAGGGTATTTGCGCGTAAGTGAATACAAGGAATTCAACTGGAATTCAAACTCGGTTCCCTGATTTCTTTGTTCCGAGTCGATGCTCGAGAACAAGCAGCCATCACAGTGATTTACAGTGTGCTTTTATGGGATTCGGAGTTTATTTAATTATTTTTTTTTTTTTTTGTTATTGTTTTTGTTTTTACTTTACGACACATCCGTTCCCACAATATATCAGCAAAATTTATTTAGGAGTATATTGGCTTTGTGTACTGATTAACGAGAAATCGGAAGGCCGAGTTCGAATTCCAGTTGAATTCATTGCATTCAATTACACGCAGATACCTTTGGTATTACTCAGTCTCTTCGCCCTCCAGCTATGGGTTAAATAGCAGAAAAGATTAGGTTCTATAGCCTTGTTGGCGACCAGTCTACCTCAGAAAGTAATGGTAACCTCCAGCGGGGAAATCTTTCACCCAGTCAAGACATGATCGCCCAAGCGTGTGTCACGTATGTCACTTAACAGATTAAAAGAATATCAAAATTAAGGTTAGTACACTGTGACTGAGAGTACCTATTTTCTTCTACCAGTTCCAGAGAATTATTGGTTGGAAAAAAGTATTAGTTACAAAACATTAAAAGACTTCAGGCAACAGAAATGTAATTCTACAGGAGGATACTGAGGATACCATGGACAGAACACGTAAGTAACCAGAAAGATTTTTTTATGGAAAATGAAAACAAAAAGGACCCTTATACCTAGAATCGGAAAGAGATACTTGAAATTTCTGGGATACATAATGAGGAAAGAAAGCCTGGAGAATTAGACACTCACGGGATATACTGAAGGTCAGTGGGACAAAGAAATATCGACTAACAAACTTGTGTAAATGGTTATCAGAACATGGTGAGAAGGATAGTAAAATAACAAAACCTAATAAGAGCTACAAAGGGTATGAAGCTGTGTAGAGTCGTGACCGCGCACATCATAAAGGGGAACAGTACATAGAAGACAAATCGGTTATAGAGTATCGTTGCTTTCAAGGTAACATCTCTTATAAATATTTATTTTTTCATGATTATTTGTACACAATTCTAATTCAATTTGTAAAAATAAAAGTAATTGGTCATTGGTAGCTAAAACCAGCTCAGCAACCGAAGCAATTGTTCAGGATCTGTCGATTACCAGTAACACGTGTAGTGCCTTCAGCTTAAATTTTCACAACTTTTCTGCGATTTAAATAACTACTGTCCCATAGTTATTGCATATCAGGCAATAAAATTCACACAGCATATAATCTTGAGTGAGAAGTGTTCTCACCAAACTACAATTAGCTAGCGACTAAAATAAGCAAATACGAGAAATTAAAATTTAGTGCAAACAGGAATGTCCCAGTTTTTTGCATAAGCGACAAAAATATTCGTTGCTCTCTTCAATTCTTGCGTAACCCTTCCTCCATTTTTATCTTTTTTTTTTTTTTACGTTGTGTTGAATTTTTGTATTAATCAAGATTAAATAAAAGAAAAGAGAAAGCCGAAAACCACATCCTAAACAGGGAACAAGGGATGAGCCTCTTCACCTGTTCAATAGACGTTTTGCATCCAAGAGAACTAATGTCTGTGGAATTAGCCCACTTGTTTGACAGGGAACTTCTGCTCGATCTTCTTTATTAAGACTTTCTCTTTCGAGGCCGGTAGATATTAATTTCATTTTATTAATAAAAGAAACAAACGTATGTGCCACTAGATATAACGATTGTAGCAATAGTAATAATGGCAATAATAATGACAATGATGATGATGATGCCACCGCCTGTAATAATATTATGGGGCTTTACAATACATACAGACTGAACAATCAATGGTAGTCACCTAGAAATTGCCTGATGATGAGAATCTTTCCCGATATAGAAATTTCCGTGTCGCAAGGTACAATTGATACATAACTATATATATATATATATATATATATATATATATATATATATATTGTATGATTGAGCAGTAATCTATCTTTTATGCAGGTTTCATTAAAATTGACAAAGTGTGTTAAGTATTTTATGTAATTTTTTACGTGATCTTATGATTTATTTCTTTTGATGACTTAAATTATATAAAAATTGTCCAAATTTTCTGTTTATCCGAGTGCTTTTCGACTATAGTTGTCATCTGAAGAATTGCATTTTTGATCCTAAATTTGTAAATAATTATATCGGCCATACCACTACGAAACTGACTCGAAGACTGACGCTACATCTCTCTTAACGGAGCTCATTACGGTCTCATTTAAACACACACGGAGACCTACCAAATCATATCCGGAAGATATTGGTTGACAGCACAAATATCATAGCTTCAGCCTTATGCGAAAAAAAAAAGTAAAATAATAGAGGTCTTATTATAAGATTACAAAGGCAGAATATCCTTCTTGATATGACGGTTCCAGCAGACTAATACATCTTTGAAGTTCTTTTAAAAAAAATCTATCAAAATACAAGGATCTTGAAATTGAAATCTCAAAAAATGTGGCGCATGAAGACATCAATAATTGTGGTTGGGGTCCTGGGTTTGATTCGAAAAAATTCCGATAGACTCACAGAAATCATCACTGGTAGCCCATGCCTTGAAGAAATATATAACTGTTCTTCTTGATACACTTTACGAAAGTTATCTATGTAACGTGTGTGTGCTCTTAGGTTTTTATTATTATTATTATTATTACAAAAATGTTTAGTGGGAAATGTTATGATACAATTTCCATTTTTAGATCTCTGGTTGGGATCCGGAAGGATATGCATAAGGATATGAGTATACAACAGAAATCAAAAGAAATAATAATAATAATAATAATTAATCTATTAATTGCTTAATAAACATCAGTTTGATTCTGATATTCAGAATGTACTGAGTCGGATCTGTATTTTCAGATGCCTTGCAACAATGATCCTATTTTTAATTTTTCTTACTGTTATTTCTGTCCTCCTATATGGCAGCGAATGCTGGACAATCTCCTCAAAGGTGAAGGAGAGACTCGAAACAACAGAAATGTGGTTCTACAGAAGGATGCTGAGGATACCATGGACCGAAAATATGAGCAACGAGGTTTTTAGAGACTGGAAACGAAAAGGAAACAGGAAGAGACAGCTGAAGTTTCTGGGTTACGTAATGAGGAAGGAGGGTTCGGGGAATCTGATACTCACAAGAGGGATAGAGAGACAGGGGGAAACAACGCTTGACATACTTGATTATCATATTTGGTATTAATAGCTGCAAGAGATAGAAGGAAGTGGAGGGACATGCCCCCCTACGTCCTGAAAGGACACGGTACATAAATAAAAGAAGAGCTTTAGTTTATTTTCAACAACTTTAAAATTTCACAACGGTGAGATATTTGTACGTTGAAGATATATTACCAAACTGTCGCAGCTACGTTTTTTAAGTAACCAAATGACGAGAAAGTGAAGAGCTTAAACCTAAATAAAAGAATTCATTGTTGTCAGGAGGGTTGTAAAAGTGACAAAATGGCGCCGACGGCAGTAAAGTCAATATTAATGCCTTGGCTGAGTTTAAGGGTGGGAGTCACCGAGGGTAATTAAAATGCTTGGGAATGAAGTGGCAAGAAATACCAATATGTCAATATGTGCCCATTCCAATACTTTCAGCTGTGAGACGAGTGAAGGCTGACATGTAAGCAAATGTCCGGAAAGTATCCAACTATTTCATATTAACGTAAAAATAGCGTAATAAAACTTTAGCTAACTTAAAAATATTCTACCTAAATATGTAGATATGTATTCCACTGCCCCTAACACTTCAAAAGTGTTCGAAGTTCTCTTCTACACAAGCTCACTTTTTGGCGTCTAATTTCTGACTGAATAACCCTGCGATTGAGTCTGCTCAGTAAGGTATCTTATGACTGGGTATCAAGTTAAATCAAGACCGCGCTACAAGTTCTTAGGATATTAGAATATGACAAAATAGGAGATTACACACGTTGATGCAAAAGTGATGGTGTTTTCAGGTTTGTCAATGGAGGCACGAGTTCAAACCTACCTACTTTTCTCATCGAATGATGGTTGTCTTGCTTAGCTTAATGCAACGAGCGAAAATTGAGGAGTACTAAATAAGGTAAAATGACAAGGACAGTAGATTGTGAACCATCAACCCCTTTAGATTACAAAAAGGATTCTGTTCGAAATTCCCTGAAGATTACTCGGACCAACAAGCAAATGAAAAAGGTCAGACTGAGTCTGCCTGGCACAGGAATTCGCAGTTACTCTCTCACCAACGCTTCAAGCTGTTGTCCTAGGGAAACGGAGGAGAGCAATAACCGAGCAACATTAAATAATTACTAGACGAGACATGATGGTAAGTGGAATAAAAACAATCTACACATGAAGATTGAAATTATCTGAAGGTTATCCGAATCGACAAGCACCTGATGAAAGCCGAAGAGCACAACGGTTGAAAAGTTATAGCAATATCAACAAAGTTGAGGACAATTGTCCGAATGTAAATATTAATGCAAAAGTGCATGACCGATGAGAAATTTAAAAACAAAATTTTACATACTGTCTCCCATCGTTTCACAAGTTGGTTAATGTGATTTCTGTAGAAACTTCGTGATTTTTGTTGGAAGAATGTTGTGAGGCACTTTTCGATTTAATGCAATCTTTTGTCATTTCTGTAGAGACCGGAACAAACGCAATTTTGACAGAGCTAAGTTAGGAAAATAAAGTAGGAGCCTGAGGATTTCGAATTTCAACTCTTTAAGCTTCCGCAAGGTTTGTTTTGTAAAACATGCAGTTTTGCGTTGTCTTGTTGGAAAATGACACCTTTTACCCATTTTTACCGAAATCGGGTATTTTTTTTCTTTCTTTTTTCTTTCTTTTTTCTTTCTTTTTTTTTTTTTTTTTGCTTGAATAGCTGTATTGATTTGGCGATTTGGTTGCAATATTTCTTTACGGTAGTCATTGTTTCGCCAACCGAAAAAAGCTCAAAGTGAATTATCCCTTTCCAACCCAACCAAACGGACAACACTACCTTCATTGGATGTCAAGGGTAGGTTACCTGGGGCTACGATATCGCCTTAACTACAAGCTCTGCACATTCACAAGCTTGTTTCCGATTCTGTTGAACGTTATCATAAACCATGCATTTTCATTGCCTGCGTCAATTCTGTTCAAGAACGGCTCCTTTTCGTTGCGTAACAGCAAAAAAAAAAAAAAATGCCGCACAATTACAATTAAGCTTGTTCTGTTCCGCCAAAGAATATGGCACCCACTTGTCTAGTTTGGAAACGAACGCAAGTCTCTTCGAATAGCGAAAGGCAGTTGTATAAAAATTCTCCCGAGTACAGTTAAGTTCCACAAAGTCAAATCCAAAAAAGACGGACACACCTAAAGAAGAGAAGCAATTCAACGACTATTAAATTCAATGTGTTTAATGAACAAAAAAGAATATATGCACAATAGGCAAAAAGGAGGTTTGCAAGTAACAAGTAGGATTTACGGCTTTTGTATTGCATTAACGCCAGAAAGTATGACTCCAATAAATGGGTGGTCACTACGGCTGTTGGTTGCAAATGAGGAAAATTTCAGAATCGAGTTTGCCGTGTGACCCTAAGAAGGGATCCTAATCATAGTCCCGTAATAATAGTAAGAATGTCAAGTTCAAGGTTGATCTTGAGACGGTAAAGAGTTAGCTCCCTTTACTATACCTTTCAAATTCTTGTAGTTGGGATATCCATTTTCAAATACTTGGCAATCTCTTCCGTTTATTCTTCACGATGGCAAGCAAACGTTTTAATCGACGTCGGCATGTCGCCCTGGGTGTGGTTGATTATTTAGGTTAAAATCACTCTGACGAATCTGCCAAAACACTTTTTAACCAACTGAAAAGCTAGAGCATGACCCAAATGAACCTTCTAAATGTTTTTTCCTCCCGCAGTTCTGAAATTTATCAAGTATAAAATGACGAAAGTGTAATATTTCGTCCTCCACTTTAATGCATTTGTGGATAAAACGTCAACATTCAACAAAGTGTGACTCGTAACTGAACGATGCAAAGTTTCAATCGAGAACACACCAGAAATCGGCACTAAAACAAAGACCAGTGTCAAGTTGAGGCCATTTTATATTTACAATGAAAATAAGGCAAGTACTTTTGCAATGATACTCTGGAATCAAAATATTCCGTGTTTGTGTGTATTATAGATGAAGGTATGTGTTCATATATGTAAACAAGTAAGAAGTATACAAAGCTTGAGTTTCAACCACGAACCGCTGATTCTCTCTTTATTTCTTTTTTTTTATAGGGACTGTAATGAAACAAAGTATGTGCTTTGTAGTGCAGTGGATATCAACTTGGAACGACAAATCGGGGAGCCGAGTTCTAATTTCATTTGAGTTCCTTGCATTCACTTTCGCACAAATTCCCTTGGGAAAGTTATCTCATCTCTCCGGTTATGGATTAAATAATAGGACAGATTAAGATCTATAGCCTTGGTCGGCAACCAGTCTACCGCAGAAAGTAATGGCAACCTACTGCGGGATAATCTTCTGCCCAGTCAGTCATGTCTTTTTCGAGATATGATCACCCAAAGAGTGTATCACGTATAGCACTTAACTGAACTAAATGAAACAAATTTCTTTTCGGTAAGCCGGTTTCTTTTTATGGTTCGGAAGTTAGTGTATGTAAATATAAGTATCGTATTCCTGGTTGAGCTGAAGTCAACCTGTGCTGAGTTTGAACAACCAAAGGAAATTTTCTACTTACTTTATTACTGGATGATTTAAACATGGTTATCAGATGTTTGCTTTCTTTTTCTTGGTCCAGAAGTTAGAAATCAGTATAAGCATCGTTACTATGGTCGTGCTGAAGCAGTTTTGCCAACCAAATTGGTGGCTTGATATACTTCACAGGTTACATTTTGGGAAGGAACATGCGAACACCATGCGTTGGAAAATGGGAAGAGAGTTCAGTTGTCATTGGACCGGGGGAACTAACATACCCCAGGAGGGAAGTAATTACGTCGTGGCGCTACATTATGGGGCAAAGAAGAGAAAGAGGGCGAGTCAGGAAATCTTTGCCTTTTTATAAGATTCAACAACGCCACCTAACGACGTTTGACGAAACCAGTTAGGGTAATGATATTTTCGGCTTCTTTGCTCTTAGCATCATTATTTTTATCGATTTTATTTTATTTTCTCACAGATCTGATACTAACTCTTCAAACCAGAAATTCAGACGTTAGATTTAAATATTTTTATATTAATCAAAATATTCACGATATTGAGACGATGTTGATAAAATTTTCAGAATATAGTTATATTTATATGAGCAGTATACTGTCAAACTTTTATACTGTATATCCTAATTTTAAAAAAATATATTGTCCATAAATATATTTAGGGTAGTTACATTTTGATACTAAGCGCAGTAGAAATATGTTTTTAAATAAGATTAATATACATACGCTACAAAAATAAAAGTGTGATTAACACTTTATTTCACATACAAGAATTAATTTTATCATATTACGTGCTAATATGAGCTCTTTCACATTGTTTAAATATCGTCCCTATTTCAACAAGTGATATTTTTTTTAAAAATAAGATTCAATTTTCATTTTTATTATATTCTGTTTGAATTTCTGTGATAAGGAGTTATCATTATTTAATACTAATTTTATTTGAACAATTTTACTAATCTTTGTTGTTATTATCACCCGATAACATTCCGTCTGAATTCCTGGGATGAAGAGTTACCATTGCTTACACTATTTATATTTGGACTATTGTCCTCATCTTTGTTGTTATTATCACCCGATAACATTCCGTCTGAATTCCTGGGATGAAGAGTTACCATTGCTTACACTATTTATATTTGGACTATTGTCCTCATCTTTGTTGTTATTATCGCCTGATTACCTTCTATCAGCATTTCTGGGATGAGGAGCTATCATTATTTAGCTATTTATATTTGGACTATTGTCCTCATCTTTGTTGTTATTATCGACTGATTACCTTCTATCAGCATTTCTGGGATGAGGAGCTATCATTATTTACGCTATTTATATTTGGACTATTGTCCTCATCTTTGTTGTTATTATCGACTGATTACCTTCTATCAGCATTTCCGGGATGAGGAGCTATCATTATTTACGCTATTTATATTTGGATTATTGTCCTCACCTTTGTTGTTATTATCTCCGAATCACCTTCTGTCAGCATTTCTGGGGTGAGGAGCTATCATTATTTACACTATTTATATTTGGATTATTGTCCTCATCTTTGTTGTTATTATCTCCGAATCACCTTCTGTCTGAATTTCTTTGATGAGGAGTTATCATCATTTACACATTTTATATTTGGACTATTGTCCTCATCTTTGTTGTTATTATCGCCTGATTACCTTCTGTCTGAATTTCAGGAATGAGGAGCTATCATTATTTACGCTATTTATATTTGGCCTATTCTCCTCATCTTTGTTGTTATTATCTCCTAATCACCTTCTGTCTGAATTTCTGGGATGAGGAGTTATCATTATTTACACTATTTATATTTGGATTATTGTCCTCATCTTTGTTGTTATTATCTCCTAATCGCCTTCTGTCTGAATTTCTTCGATGAAGAGTTATCATCATTTACACATTTTATATTTGGACTATTGTCCTCATCTTTGTTGTTATTAACGCCTGATTACCTTCTGTCTGAATTTCAGGAATGAGGAGCTATCATTATTTACACTATTTATATTTGGACTATTATCCGCATCTTTGTTGTTATTATCTCCTAATCACCTTCTGTCAGCATTTCTGGGGTGAGGAGCTATCATTATTTACACTATTTATATTTGGATTATTGTCCTCATCTTTGTTGTTATTATCTCCGAATCACCTTCTGTCTGAATTTCTTTGATGAGGAGTTATCATCATTTACACATTTTATATTTGGACTATTGTCCTCATCTTTGTTGTTATTATCGCCTGATTACCTTCTGTCTGAATTTCAGGAATGAGGAGCTATCATTATTTACGCTATTTATATTTGGCCTATTCTCCTCATCTTTGTTGTTATTATCTCCTAATCACCTTCTGTCTGAATTTCTGGGATGAGGAGTTATCATTATTTACACTATTTATATTTGGATTATTGTCCTCATCTTTGTTGTTATTATCTCCTAATCGCCTTCTGTCTGAATTTCTTCGATGAAGAGTTATCATCATTTACACATTTTATATTTGGACTATTGTCCTCATCTTTGTTGTTATTAACGCCTGATTACCTTCTGTCTGAATTTCAGGAATGAGGAGCTATCATTATTTACACTATTTATATTTGGACTATTATCCGCATCTTTGTTGTTATTATCTCCTAATCACCTTCTGTCAGCATTTCTGGGGTGAGGAGCTATCATTATTTACACTATTTATATTTGGACTATTCTCCTCATCTTTGTTGTTATTATCTCCTAATCACCTTCTGTCTGAATTTCTGGGATGATGAGTTATCATTATTTACACTATTTATTTTTGGATTATTGTCCTCATCTTTGTTGTTATTATCGCCTGATTACCTTCTGTCTGAATTTCAGGAATGAGGAGCTATCATTATTTACACTATTAATATTTGGACTATTCTCCTCATCTTTGTTGTTATTATCTCCTAATCACCTTCTGTCAGCATTTCTGGGATGAGGAGTTATCATTATTTACACTATTTATATTTGGATTATTGTCCTCATCTTTGTTGTTATTATCTCCTAATCGCCTTCTGTCTGAATTTCTTCGATTAAGAGTTATCATCATTTACACATTTTATATTTGGACTATTCTCCTCATCTTTGTTGTTATTATCGCCTGATTACCTTCTGTCTGAATTTCAGGAATGAGGAGCTATCATTATTTACACTATTTATATTTGGACTATTATCCGCATCTTTGTTGTTATTATCTCCTAATCACCTTCTGTCAGCATTTCTGGGTTGAGGAGCTATCATTATTTACACTATTTATATTTGGACTATTCTCCTCATCTTTGTTGTTATTATCTCCTAATCACCTTCTGTCAGCATTTCTGGGTTGAGGAGCTATCATTATTTACACTATTTATATTTGGACTATTCTCATCATCTTTGTTGTTATTATCTCCTAATCACCTTCTGTCAGCATTTCTGGGTTGAGGAGCTATCATTATTTACACTATTTATATTTGGACTATTCTCCTCATCTTTGTTGTTATTATCTCCGAATCACCTTCTGTCTGAATTTCTTTGATGAGGAGTTATCATCATTTACACATTTTATATTTGGACTATTGTCCTCATCTTTGTTGTTATTATCGCCTGATTACCTTCTGTCTGAATTTCAGGAATGAGGAGCTATCATTATTTACACTATTTATATTTGGACTATTATCCGCATCTTTGTTGTTATTATCTCCTAATCACCTTCTGTCAGCATTTCTGGGGTGAGGAGCTATCATTATTTACACTATTTATATTTGGACTATTCTCCTCTTCTTTGTTGTTATTATCTCCGAATCACCTTCTGTCTGAATTTCTGGGATGATGAGATCATTATTTACACTATTTATATTTGGATTATTGTCCTCATCTTTGTTGTTATTATCTCCTAATCATTGTCCTCATCTTTGTTGTTATTATCTCCTAATCACCTTCTGTCTGAATTTCTGGGATGAGGAGTTATCATTATTTACACTATTTATATTTGGACTATTGTCCTCATCTTTGTTGTTATTATCTCCTAATCACCTTCTCTCTGAATTCCTGGGATGAGGAGTTATCATTATTTACGCTATTTATATTTGGACGATTGTCCTCATTTTTATTTTTATAAATGTCAGAAATGCGTGTAAAGAAACTATTAGAATAGAACTTACGGTTGCATCTATATATTTCTATAGTAAAATGATTAACAAATCTATTCAGTTAAATGCCATACGTGATACACGCATGACTGACTGGGCAGAAGACTTTCCTGCTGTAGGTTGCCATTTCTTTCGGTGATAAACTCGTTGCTAACCTAGGCTATAAAACCCAATCTGTTTTGCTATTCAACCCATAAATGGAGAGAGTACGGATACAGAATCCTTTCTCAACGGTTATTTCTCTAATGCAACGAGTTCAACTGAAATTCGAACTCGGCTCTCCGATTTCTCATTCCGAGCCAATATGAATTACACCACAACGCACAGACTTTATATACATGTCTAGATAACGTCCAATGTTCTGGCCCAACAATCTTCCAACCTTGGTTTCCTTCAATTTGGCTTAATTCCGTGCAAGTAAATTTAAATTTAGTTATAATTTAACATACAAACTATTAGAAAAATTTGAATAATATTGCTGACCCGCGTTCGTACGAATAGACAGAAATCTAGGACTTTCTATATACAGTCTGTCAGTTAAGTGCCATACGTGAAACACGCTTGGGCGGTCATGTCTCGAAAGAGACATAACTCACTGGACAGAAGATTATCCAGCAGTAGGTTGCCATTGTTTTCTGCGGTAGATTGGTTGCCAGCCAAGGCTATAAAACCCAATCCGTTCTGTTATTTAACCCATAACTGGAAGGAAGAGACGGATTAATACCTTTCCCAAGGTTATTTGCGCGTAAGTGAATGCAATGAATTTAACTGGAATTTGAACTCGGCTACCCGATTTCTCGTTCCGAGCCGATATCCACTGCACCACAACGCACATTCTATATACAAGTGGTCTATAAATATTAACAATGTCGAGTATTTTGTCGGGCAATGGTGATCATTGTATTTTATTGCGCCTCATTATTCTGTACAAGTCTAAATTTGGTATGTGCATTTTGGTAGGAAGAGAGCGTTGACTCTTAGATTGACGCCACTAGTCAGAGAACACTTGAAATATTTGCCAACTGTCAACTTCGTACAATGATTGTTGACGAAAACGATTTGAAAAATTGTTCACACAATTATTGGGCGCTGAACAGGGTAGGCCTTTGTTTCACGACAAACAATATTCCCGGGTTTGTTTGAGAAAGATTTCTGGATGAGTCTCACGGGTTTTCTCAATCTATAAAATCCGAACTGTGTCCCAATTGAGTGTGCGCTCCGCAGATATAGGAAATTTTAAAGAAAGCTACATAAAATTAAACCCGAATGCTAATGATTACTATAAATATTATACACTGATATAAACGTTACAGGTTCGCTCTCACCTGTTTGTAGAAATTAACTCGGTCGGACGATTTACCTGCCTATAGAAATTAACTCGGTCATATAAGCTGATAAGATGACATAGTCGATGGCAGGATGACTGTTGTAACCAAATATATGGAGACAGCACACAGACAGCAACTGCTCTAAGTTTTTGCCAGGCAACCACAACAAGAGTATATCATGAGTCGATGGGGTTATTAGGGACCGGTGAAGGTGGGTTTATAGTAGTTCAGGGGGTTATCAGTTATGGATGAGTTGTTTATATAATCCATTCCTACCATATGTTGGTATATTTGGTTTGGGTGTATATCGGCTTTGTGTAAGGATTAAAACAGAATGCACAGAGTATTGATAAATACAAAATAAATCTATCTAAACTTATTTATAAATAGAACTGTGTGTGTGTGTGTGTGTGTGTGTGTGTGTGTGTGTGTGTGTGTCCGTTACCTATAGACTCCGAAACGGCTAAACCGATTTTCTTGAAAATTTACACAGTTGTACTATAAGCGGTCTGCGAGTGTTCTTAGCTAGGTTTTGTGTCGCGGTACACCCGATTAAATCGAGAATCGAAAAAATCGGGTTATAGAAGGAGTGGTCCGATTTTAATCAAATTTGATACACTCATTGACAAAGATATAAGAAACGATATTCAGAAGTTTCAAGGTTGCAGTTCTTACAATAGTGCAGAAAATCGATAATATATATATATATATATATATATATATATATAAGCAAAATGTTTGTGTGTGTGTCTGTTTATCTGCCTGTATGTCTAGTTTTTTCAGCCCTTTTATTCTAGTTTTTGCTTTGGGTTTGGCTCTAGGTAAGTAGAATTGTAGTTCTTTATTCTCAGCCATGATACCATTTACTCAGAGGACTTATTTAGCCTTCAAAATTCAGTTTACAACGAAAAAACTTATTTGATATCGATACCAGAAAATCAAAATTTGACTTACATCCAGTATATCATGAGTCGATGGGGTTATTAGGGACCGGTGAAGGTGGGTTTATAGTAGTTCAGGGGGTTATCAGTTATGGATGAGTTGTTTATATAATCCATTCCTACCATATGTTGGTATATTTGGTTTGGGTGTATATCGGCTTTGTGTAAGGATTAAAACAGAATGCACAGAGTATTGATAAATACAAAATAAATCTATCTAAACTTATTTATAAATAGAACTGTGTGTGTGTGTGTGTGTGTGTGTGTGTGTGTGTCCGTTACCTATAGACTCCGAAACGGCTAAACCGATTTTCTTGAAAATTTACACAGTTGTACTATAAGCGGTCTGCGAGTGTTCTTAGCTAGGTTTTGTGTCGCGGTACACCCGATTAAATCGAGAATCGAAAAAATCGGGTTATAGAAGGAGTGGTCCGATTTTAATCAAATTTGATACACTCATTGACAAAGATATAAGAAACGATATTCAGAAGTTTCAAGGTTGCAGTTCTTACAATAGTGCAGAAAATCGATAATATATATATATATATATATATATATATATATATATATATATATATATATATATATAAGCAAAATGTTTGTGTGTGTGTCTGTTTATCTGCCTGTATGTCTAGTTTTTTCAGCCCTTTTATTCTAGTTTTTGCTTTGGGTTTGGCTCTAGGTAAGTAGAATTGTAGTTCTTTATTCTCAGCCATGATACCATTTACTCAGAGGACTTATTTAGCCTTCAAAATTCAGTTTACAACGAAAAAACTTATTTGATATCGATACCAGAAAATCAAAATTTGACTTACATCCATTCATTTTTCTTTTAGTCTACGATTTCGCTTTAACTGGAAACAACTATTGCTTTTTAGTCTTTCGTGCCAACGTCCAAAGTGTCTGAGCTTCAGGACCATGGATTAGTTTCAAAGCTTTCATTACACCCGAGCGACGCCAGGTTATACTGCTGTATAAGGCAATGTAATAATGCAGAAGAATAAGGTGAAAGTTGAAGTTTCAAGTCTAAAGATCCTGGCGCATAAAGAGACAGAAAGAATCCGAGGAGCAGTAAATGTATGTATATTTGTATGTATGTATGTTTGTATCCAAATGTACTAACCGCTTTCACAACTATGTTGGTGAAGGAATGTTTGTTATTAAAAGCAGCAGTACGGTGCAAAAGTCGCCAGCAAGTCGTGTAAATTTATTTTTTTCTCTGGTTATGTTACAATGACCGCAACGTCGAAGAATGGATAAAATTTATTCATTGATTCTAGTTTCAGTTGATTTCCCATTTGGTTATATACACATCTATAGATACACCTCGAAAAGGGCGCTCTGATTCTCATCGGTTCGCGACCTTATGTCCTAGCTGTGAAAGCTTTCTGATTGGTTGGTCGAAATATGAGATAGTGCTCTGGTGATTCTGATCATCCGTCTACTTTTAGAGACGGTAAAATGTTGGTTTTCTTATTATCTATATATTTTTATTTCTTTTTTCACAAGTTCAAACCTCACTTTCTGCTGGAACTAGGAACTAAACAGAAGACTAAAATTGTCTACTTGGCTTCATTGTGTAACAATGCTATTGATTTGAGCTGCATCTTTTTCTTCTATGTAGCGTGTCCATTCAGGACTTTGGTGATCATGGATGTTTACAATTTCCTGTCCTTTATAGCTCTAAGTAAATTTTGTCTTTGTGTTATCTCTCCTAAAATTGCTCCTCCATCCATTTAATCACGCTCGTTAGGTAGCGTAATCGTTGTTTCCTTCTGTCTCACTGAGACCAAAAATATTTCGATAAAGATGTTCTAGTTCTTATTATTAAATGATGAAATGTGCGGATAAAATCTTTTTTCAGAGAATTTTTAGTACGACCAACATAAATCTTTATATTACTAGGGTTTTCTGTAGAAGAAATAGTACATTGATAAACTATTGATTCTGTAAGGCACCTGTTCTCCAAAGGACAGTCTATAGGTTTCTACAATTACATTTATTACTGTCTAAAATATTAATTTCAGTTTTTGGATTATTTTTATTTTCAATTTGATTTAATTTTTATTTAATATATTATTATTAAGATTTTTTATCATTTATCCGCACAACTATAACTTAATTTTAGAGCATTTTTATTGAAAATTTTACTTAATGGATTATTATTAGGGAAATGTTTCTTAATCAAAGTGAGGGTTTTTTGCCTAATTTACTGCTAACCATTTGGTTGAAAGGGAGTGCATACCAAATAATATTTATATTTTATATTTTTTCTTTGGGGGTAGATCTCTTTTTCATGTTTAATATTTGGGCTTTTATATCCACTACGTTTGAAAAAATATACTGCGCGTATTAATTCTCCATTTGCAGAATTTCTACTAATTCTATATTCTGTGGATGAGGGTAAATGCTTAATAATGGATGGAGGGTGGTTAGATTTTGAGTGGATATATAAAGGGTTTGTATTTGTTTTTTTGTTTTTTTTTTGTTTTTTTGTATGGTTGGTATATAATATTTTCTAAATATAAAGTTACATCGACGAAATCGACTTTTTGTATATTTGTATTAATATTCAATTTTAAAATAATGGTTTTAAAATTCTCTATATATTGACTTTCTAATTTCATCTATTTTAAAATTTGTGGAATTCCTCACTATCATAAGGTAACCATCTCTGTATAATCCAATATCTTGTATTTATATCATTATAAGCTGCAACATTATATAGCATAAATAAACCAAGTTGATTTGAAGATTTTGCAGAGTCTAAAGATCCCATTGTTATACCAAATTTTTTCTTGAAATTATTTTTTGTCCACTGTTCTTTATTATGAATGAGAACAGATTTTTTTTGTATTCATTATGATGTTAATCTCCTCTTTCGATAGAGCTGAAAAAACTGTGGCAAATTCTAGTGCAGTAACAGATAGTTCTCTTGATATTGACGGGTAATATTTCTCGATATCGAATTGGATTAGGCCTTGTGGGATTTATTATCCTAGTGGTAGGATTTGTATCAAAGTTATGCTTATGGTCTTTGATGGCAATATAACACTCCTTTGTGCTGAGGTTTGCTACTCTATCGTTTATTTTCAGTCTATCGGTGATGTTTTTTACTAGAAGTATTTATATTTTCAACTAAATTTTCTATGTCATTATTTACGTTTTTATAGTTCTTTGTTAAATATTTCATAATTAGAGTCGTATATTTCTTTGGTGTTAATTTATAGAAATTTGCTGTTTTATCCGATTTTATCAATATATTATTAGATTTTTTTAATTTCTTGCACTTTCCTTTCAAGGTGCTGTTGGAAATAATTTTTATGAAAAGTGATAAGACTGTTATTGACTTCAAAACGTTTTTCCTTTTTTATACGGAGAGCCGAATTCCAATTCCCGTTAGGTTCGTTAGATTCACTTGCGTATAAATATTCCCGTGGAATGTATGAATCCACTTGTTCTCAACTCCAGCTATGGGTTAATGATGTGGAGCCAAAAGTGGGTCCACGGAAATATAACACGGAACACGAGGTATAGATTAAAAAAAGATGTATTACAGAGAAGGTTTCAAAGAAGAAGGTACAAATAAGTAGAGCTTATGAATCCAGTATAGTCCTTGGTAGTAGACTGCGGTCATGCGCACAGTGCTACTGTCTGTCCTGTTACTCCTCACACCTACTGCTCTCACACACCTATTAATATAGCAGTGGGTGCGTCCATGTTGAGGTGAGTATGGGTTCCACAACAGTTAATTAGTAAGAGCTGTATCACTAAACTGCTATTATCTCCAAAAAGTAAATTCTTACAATCTAAAAACATATTTTTGACTTTAAATAACCTGCAAAGGGTTGATAACACGTAAAAAATGAATTAATCGATCATTTTTTCACAGTATTGTTCTTATCGTTTCAGTTATCATATCGATTTCTCTTTAGGTGTTCAACGATGATCACAGGTATAAAACTAATTTAGTTTAGATTGTCACCTTTGAATGTTTTAAGATTGTCTTCTACTTGCTTAAAAGACATGACATTTGTTTGAATTTTATTTATATGGAATCTAGAAAAGAGTATGTTCTATAGCCTTGGCTGGCAACCAGTCTACCGCAGAAATTAATGGCAGTATACTGCGGAATAATGTTCTGCCCAGCCAGTAATGTCTCTTTCGAGACATGATCACCCAGGCGTATATCACGTATGGCACTTAACTGACTGACCTTGTAATGCAATAGATTCTAATCTGAGAAAAAACAGCTGAGCTTGTTCAAGATTATTGGCTACAAGAACAAAAGCATCTACAAAAGCTGTGTCTGTGATAATAATATCAGGGTAGCGACTGCCTCTTGCTTATTTTAGAATAAACCAAATATTTTCACAATTTTAGATGCAAGTTTATTGCATAGTCGATGGCAATGATTAACAGAAATGAGGTCAATGTGCCTCCCTTTAAGACTCCAACTGATATTTGAAAATACTCTGTATTTATATCTTGTGATATTATTTGTGCTAGTGTATCTATATATAGTACATTAATAGGCGTTACTATTTTAGTTGGTGTTCCATAAGCATTGAATATTTACAAGATCTTTTATCTGCGTATGGAATGAAAAGCTTTCTCCACATTCACAAATGTCAACACTGCTGGAAACGTTTACTTTTTATACTCACGATTACGTAGCACAATGATACTAGAGGTGCAAAAGATTTTCTCAATCAATTTTAGTTAATTCTCAATAATAAGTCAACGAGAGAGTGAATTCTATTTAGTTGCCTCTTGCGATGAATGTTCACTGCAACAGTTGTTGGTACTAATTAAATACACTGGTCCATTCATAAAAAATTAGGAAAATTATATTTTTAAAGATTTTTTAGATGAGCATTCTTAAGATCTTCTTCAGATCTTCCTTAAATATCTTTTTTAGATCAACATTTTTGATCTTCCTTAACATTTTCACAAAAGAAAATATTGATTATTTATTGATTTGAAGTAGGGGTTGTTCATGATAGCGATATAGTACAGAATAAATCTTCGACTATAAAGAGTTCGATACATTTTTCGGGACAAAAACTGTCACATTTGAAAACGTGCCTTTGTCATATCTATCTATCTATCTATCTATCTATCTATCTATCTATCTATCTAGAAAGAGAGAGAGAGATGGGATATATATATATATATATATATATATATATATATATATATATATATATCAAAGGTTTTTACAAAAGACCAAACGCATGTATACATTTTTATGTGTTTTAATTTAAAGTATCTTAAACAATAAAGATTGCCTGGCGACATTTTTCTCACACACATACACATATACACTTATATTAACTAACGTTACCGTACAATATACAACTAAACAGACAAACATTTCTACGTAAACGTACACTATTACGCACTTTACCGTCTCAAAAATTCCTCACGCATATATTTAAGAATTATCCATTGCCTTATTACACATGACACGTGTATTAAAATCCACACGCACACATATACAAATATATTAACGTTACTGTCCAACATACATCTAAACAGACAAGCTTTTCTACACAAACACACACATTCACTATTATACAGTTTACCATCCAAAATATTCCACACACTTACATTTAAAAATTATCTATTGTTTTGTGATACTTATTTGACCAATAAAAACTAACCCCAAATCATAACATACCAGTATACTGTATCTTTGTTTTGTCTTGCTTTGTTTGTTTTTTTATTTCAATTTCTGAAGACGCTTTAATAAAAGTGAAACATATTAGTTTGAAATATTTGTTCTTTTTTCTTTACTCTATAATCATGTTGGATTCCGATCCATGTATTCAACTCATATATATATATATATATATATGTGTGTGTGTGTGTGTGTGTGTGTGTGTGTGTGTGTGTGTGTGTGTGTGTGTGTTAAAGGACATATTTTTTCAACAAAAATTGCTTCTCTTCCAGTAGGCCAAATTCTTTAGGTATTTCCGAAGAATAGTTAATACAAATTGGCATGAAATAATAAATGTATATATCCGTTTATTTTTCA